>CM021106.1:238751947-239037032 GCA_007115665.2 Sequoiadendron giganteum
AAATGCAAATGACAATGTGGGGATAAAAGTCCAAAGGGTAACTCCCAGAGGTGAGCATATTAATCAAGGAAAGTCCGGTGGTGAACCAAAGGTCGAGGCTCGGTGGCTGGAAAGTCGGTTAGCCTTGGCCATTTAGGATAGCAAAACATAGACAAAATTCCAGGGATGGAATTTCAAAGTTTGGAGTTCGAATATCGCTTGGATGCTTCATTTCTTGTTTAGATTTTTATGGGAACGGGGCAACCGGGTTCCAGGATTCTGGAGGACGAAAGCTGGTGGCCATTTGGAATGGTGAAGCCAGGATGACATTCTAGAGATGGAAGTCCAAATGATGGGGCCTGAAGATAACCTTGAAGTTCGAATTTTTGCAACTTTGTAGTGGATTTTGAAGGCCCGGGGTTCAAGGGCCGGAATGACAGTGTGCAGTCGCCGTTTGGAATGGTGAAACACGGACAAAATCCTGGGAAGGGAAATCTGAAGGTCGGGACCCGGAAGGATATTGGTTATTTTACCATTGAATTTTTTTGAGGCCGTGGGAAGGACCAGGCCCGAGAGGCACGGTCGCCTGTTCTGAAGAACAACGACGAGGAGTTTAACTTTCAATTTTTGATTTGGTCGTTGAGACGACCGGTTTTACAAATTTTAAAATGTGGGTTTTTTGCGCCATGGTACTACCCCATTGGATTTTGAGTTCATTTTAAGTTTTCACTTAGTTAAAATTGAGATTTCAAGGAAAATATGATGAGCACGTAGACGATGAACATACCTCGAGATCCCGAAGAAGACCATTGTTGAATTCACGTGGAATGACGGAGATGAAGCTCGGGCGCGAAGGCGAAAATTGCTCGGGCGGCGTTGGGTGTTTGGATTCCTTCTGTCATGTGAAAATGACAATTGGAAAATTTTCTTATATAGCCCAAAATGCCATAAATGCAGTGTTTAAATGCCTAGTACGATGGCAACTGTGGTAGTTGGGTTCAAATTCTGGGACGACGGTGGGTGAACCAGGGTCCGAGGGTCAGAATGATGGGGTCAGATGGATGTTCGGATTCTGCTAAGTGAAAATGAAAACGGCGATGGGGCAACCAAGGTTCGGGCTCCGGAAGGATGGGAGTTGGGGGACATTTGGAATGGTGAAACACATGCAGAAAATCGGGAGGGGAATCCCGATAGATCGGGTCCGAAGGGCCAGAAAGACGCAACATGACAGCTGTGTAGAATGGTAAGGCCATAACGAAAACCCAAGTGGGGAAACCCTAGGGTCCAGGCCTGGAAGGAGCCGTGGATGTTAGAAAACAATCAGATAAAGGAAAACCCGTTAGGGCCAGGACTTGGCAAAATTTCATAGGGGCAAAATTAGGTCAACCCTAATATGGGAATTTTAAGAATGTGTTGACCATCAAGTACAAAGGACCTAGCAAGCCAAAAGAAGAAAGAGGGTCCCTGCTCCAAATGGGGCATGTGTGCTATAGGCACAACATGTGACTCCTGACCAATTTGATGAGGCATTGGCTAATTCATTTCAGATTCTTTTAAATAACTAAAATCAGAAAGCCCCTACGCGTGGATTCAAGGTAAAAACATTATACAATTAAAATCCTATCTGTTATGAGATGCAAATCTCACATAATACTTGTATTCCTAGTAAACATACAATCATTTATGTAAAGGTCAGCCAAACCTTTGATAAATCTTGTATGTCTGCATGTTGGTAGGAATTTATCTATGTGTGAAGTGTTCTTGAGGTAGGAAATATCATATGAACACAAATAGGAACACCCTCCTTAGTCTCACAAAGCCTAAAGAGTAGGGATAAAGCTATGAGAAACTTTATTTATTATTTGGCCACTAGATTTTGTGATTCTTGAACATAGAGATTGGCTATTTCTTAGATAATTGCAAAGCTTAGTTGAAAAAAACACCAACAAAATGGTGACTCTGCTGGGGATGCACTCATAAATTTGGTTGCCGATTGTCTTATTGAAGATTCATTCAAATGTTGAGCTATTATTTGTAAATGGAGACCTTAAAAATTATTGAATCATGTTGGCCCATCCGAGTCACCGACAAAATGGTGACTTTGCCGGGGAGAACTTATGAGAAATTTAAATAAAAAGGAATCCCAAGCGCAGATGGTAGTGTCACAGAGTCAAGTATTTAGTGAATCTGAACATTCGATTCAGATGTTGAAAAGTTTTGAACCTGGAAGAGGGTTTGTTGCATCACAATACCAAAGAATTTATGTGTGAATTTGCTATTGGAGAATACTCATAATGAAATTCATCTTTGAAAGAACTTCATGTTTCTTTGAAGATCAGTCCTTTGTAAAGGAGGTGTTGACTCTTTCTAAGGAACTGGTTGAATTGTGAAGAAGACTTCTAGATTTGTAGAATTTGTGGTCAAGAAGAAAGGTTAATAATTGCTACAAAGTTTCTAGGTATTCTCATAAATCTAAAGAAAGCATTATTTTGTTTGAAGCAGTTTATGAGAAATTGTTAAGGCCTAAGGTGATAAATGGTTCCCTATTAGATGAAATTGCATTAAGATAGGTAATAATAGTATTTTTGTTCATACTTTTAATGTGTAATTATTGTAATGATTGGAGAAGTGTGCTTATTTTTGAATTATTCCTTCGAGAAAGATTTAAGGCATAATGTTTCAATCTATGTTCTACAATCATGGTTTAATTAGTAAATAATACAATTGAAAACCATGTATGAAGTTGCTAATCATTGAATATGGATATAAGAGGGTTATCCTATGATGTAGCAAGAAAGAGTATGCAGGGCGAACAATATTCACCAAGCCCTCAAAGGGATTTTAGGATTGAAAGGTATATGCCATTGGATTCTAGTGGTATTAAGGTTTTCTCGAACCTAATTCCTAAACAATTTTAGGAAAGGTTTGCCAAAATTCATAGGACAAAGTTTAGAATCAGCCTCAAAACATTTGCAAACATTCATAGATGTGATGGGCGATTATTCAAGGTGATTTATGAGGATTTTGTCATGAAATTTTTTGTTCAATATTTGAAGGATGATGCCAGGGATTGGTTCTCATATTTACCAACAAGTTCTATTGCTTTATGGAATCAGTTTATGACAAAAATTTCTAAATAATTTGGGGAAAGGGTAAATCCAAGTGTGGTGAGAAAGGACTTTATTGAAATCCATATGAATCAAGATGAGTTGGTCTCTATTTTCAATCTTCGATTTTCAAAGGAAATAAGGGAAATTCTAGAGAGTATAAGACCAAATGATGTTGAATGTTTGGTTGTATACTTAGGTGCATTTGATAGAAGGATGAGCTATTTGTTAAGGGATAAAGAGCCTACAACATTACATCAGGCATATCAAACTGCCATGTATATTGAGAATAATTTGAAATTCTCAATGATGAAAGGGTATTTGGCTACAAGTGTTGGTTGTTCCAGCACACCATATACAAATAGAGTTCAAGGATCAAATAATGGAAATAATTGTCAAGATGAAAATGCTTCTGCTGTTATGTCTTCTCCATCATCAAAGTATGAAGATTATAGTGAGCTCCAAATTGAACATCAACAAAATTTGAGCAATGTTGATCAAAATTCTTGTGTGCAAGAAGTATATGAAATGAAGAGGCACTAGGGGAATCACCACACAAACTATTTTTGATATTTTTAGATGCTTTGATAGAAATCCCCAAAGATTTCAGACTAGAGGATTTTTTGTGTATTGATTTGTTTTGTTAGATTTATGAATCTGGGATGAATACCTTGCCAAAAGAATTGAAACCCCATAGTTTTGACCAAATACCTAATTGGATAGTGATTGTAGAATTGACCAAATATGGTTATGCACAAGATGTGGATTATCAAAAGAGAGACATCATTTTTCCTCTTGAAAAGAATCAAGTGACAATACAAACAAGTGAAAATAATATGTCAGAAGATGAGCATTGTAGCCAACCCACAAATAACACATATACTGACCAACACAACAATGATGAAGAAAAGGATACATGGGATAATAATGAAGTAACTATGCAAGAATTCTTTTCTTGTGATATCTCTGATGATGATGAAATGCAAAATGTTATTCCATGTGGTGTTACTGAAATTTTATTACAAACCGGTGATTATGATCCTAAAAATGCAACTTCAAGTTTTCGCTCTGAAAATATTGAGCATGATTTGTATAGTGATGATTCCTCTTATGATCAAAATCATAATGAGGTTGGTATTTTTGATTGCTTCTTTGTAGATTGTGATTGATTTTCTAAGAATGATACATAAACATATTCCTCACTTGAAGAATGCAATGGTATAGATGCTCATGATGTCAGTTGTCCACAAGTGAAGAATTTTTTTGCATGTGGTGAATACTGGGAATATAGTTCAAGTTTTCCATCAGTGGAGTATGATGATTGTGTCAGTGATGAAGAATTTGAAGATAAGAATATGCATATTCTGTATGCTGATCTTGATCACAATGTTGAGTATGATAAACATGTTGATGAATGTGTTGTTACCCTTGCTACTCAAGATTGTCTATGTGGGGAAGAGGTGGAAATGTTTGAGATACATGAAGAGGATGATGTTGTGTATGATGATGAAATAGGGGGTTCATTTTGGAATGATCAAGCAGTGCATTGTGAAAAATGTATGGATCTTGAGTCAACATTATTACCCAATGATAACATTGAAGGGTTGGTTGATTCAAATGACAATAAAGCTTCAAATTGTGTTGATACTATGAAAAATTCTTGACCCATGTATAGGGAAACCAAGAAATGCAAATAATGATGAATATCATGTTGGTAAGTATGAACTAAGTACAATTGATTCTTGTGTGATCTTCCTTGTGTGAACATTGACATGTTTTCATCCTTTGAGAAAAATGTTTATGTGAAAGAAAATGAAAATTCTAGTTTCATTATTGATGAGAAGTTTTTAGCTGGCAATGAATCTTTCACTTTTGGGTTAGCACACATATCAATTGATATTCCACATAAGGTTACCAATGCAAATGAGTGTCTTCATGTTGCCCTCGTTGATGTGGAATTGTTTGAACCTACCATTGAGGTATTTTCTATTGAGTTGAATAATGATGTGAAGAATGAGTTAGAACATGTTAGTGTACTTGAGATGAATGCATTTACTCATTTCTTGGATGTTAACGATGCATATCATTCCCATTTCTATGATACCAAGGTGTGTTCTGATATACTTGAACTGGATTGCCAAAGAGTGCACCCATGTTGTAGTGATCAATATAAGGATGTTCTAGAACATGCATTTTTTGTCTTTGACATATTCAAAGATGATTTGCATGACACACAAAAAATTTCTTATGAGAGATTTGAGTTTGAGGTACAAACTGATTTGGATGTCAAAGATCAAATAGACTATGAATGCTTCTATTTCTTTGCTCAAGTGAGTGAGCATCTAGTGGAATATGAAAATGAGTTGGCCAAGTTGAAATGTCACACTGATTACAAATTTTAGTTAGTGTCTAATTTTAGATTGTAGATGGACATAATTGGTGGTGACATTGGGAAGCACAGTGATATAGTGGGAAATTAATGGCAGTGTTTGCAGACTTGACCTACTAAAAATGACATATAACTTTGCGCTTGATAGGGGTAAATACTAGTATTTCTTTGTTGGGGGCCTGGGGCCGCCAAATGAAGTTAAAAATGAATTCCAATGCTGCATAATGGAGCAAATTCTAGGGAACCCATCTGATTCAATGTTTGGTCTACTCTCTAGAGATTTGAATTCTCACCATACCCACCAGGGGTATGTGTCCCCAAGCTGGATCGACTGATTGATCCTTTAAAATTGCTACAAATACTAGCTTGTTTTATGGAAAATTTTGTTTGGATATTACCCTTGTGCGTAGGGGTCAAATGTTAGGGTTTAGGAGTTTATTTCCCTGCTCTAAAATATTTACATCGTTTGAACCCTCACATTATTTTTTCATGTTGACATGTTTCTCTGGGAAGTTGGTTACTTAAGTCATCGATTGAGCCTTTTATGTCATGCATTTACTTGCCCCTTTACCTAACCCATTGGTCTTTTTCCATGTTGGGACTTAATATTAATCTTTCCCTAATATCGGGTTGATAAAAATTTATAACTTTAGACTTAGGTCTAAATTTTATGCCTTAAGGGTTGCCCCCCGTTTGCCTAATCGGTACCCTATTATAAATTAACATTGTTGCATGTGTAGGTTTATGGACCATTTGATCGATGATTTTGATCTTGACCTCTCTCGCTGGCCTCATAGGAATTTTCACTGATGCCACTAAGGTATGGTGAGGTGTGCAAGATGTTTCCACTTGTCATGTACGGTGGTAGGATCCAATCTGAATTCACTAGTAGTATTAATAAAGGTTTTCAAATTGATGGCTATCATGTAATAATGAGGATTAATTGTGCTTTTTCCTTGCCAACCGTGCACAATTAAAATAATGATTTTAAAAGTTTTGTGAGGTGTGCGAAAAGGTGACATGTGGGCTCTGTTGATGCAAGATTTTGCAGGTAGCAGCAGTCTTATGGGAAACTTAGATATTGTGGGACATAGTGCGCTAGCCAAGTGACCTCTGAGGTTTTATTGAAGTCGACTCTTCATTTAGTGGGGGAGGTAAAAGGTTAGAAATATAGAAAAACATGAAACCTAAACTACAGGCAATGCACCGAAATACTAGACAAATTTACCAGAGCACAGTGCAGAATGCAAAGGCCCGAACCACCAAAATGTTTTTTATTAAGTAAATTTTCTCAAAAGCACTCTAAAACATAACAAACACCCTCAAATTGTATAGCATAATCTGACATAACCTTAGCCAACACAGAGGAGTCGAGAAACATGATCTATATTTATTTAGCTATGAAAGATCACAAAAGTTGAAGAACAAGCATTCATACATTATAGGAAAATAACAACACAGACTAATAGTCTTACTAAATACATGAAAAGAAGAAAGGCCAAATTGATTAGCACAGTCTACGGTCTTTAAGTTTAATAAAAATATTACAAAGGCTTTTCCCAGTGCTCGAGAGCTTTTAGCAACTCAACAACAACCTCATAAAAGAGAAAAATGGCCGCATATAAAGGCCAGTCTACCGCCTGAATGACCACAAAGAAAGAAATTCATGAACAAACATCGACACCTCAGATCATCTCGAGCCGCCACTAAAAAAAATGATCGCCCAGGAGAATGCTAGCAATGTCATTGCAGGGAAAATTAAACTATGCAACAATAAAAATGAACACACAGCACCGACGAAGAAAATGCAGCAGTAAGTGAGTACAAATGGTGCAACAATAACCCCCAGATAACCGACGCACAAAGAACTACCACACGTCAAGTAGATGGGGCCCGACAAAAAGACCAAGGGATGCCTAGTGAAAAGATCCGAGTGGGAGCCACGTGGCACATGCCGAATGATAGAAACTGCATGGTGGGCCCAGTTCGAAAAGCTACCAGAGAAAGCCACACGTCGCACAGACGGAGACCGATAAAAGCGAAGCGATATGGAAAAAAAAAGCTTTGAGAGGAAGCCATGTGGAACACGTTGAAGGTTGTGAGCGATTTAAAGGTAAGGCACACCTGAAAAAATAAAAACCGTGAAGGCTAGCAATTTGGTGACTCATAGGGACATTTTTCTAGTGGAATGAAGAACCCCAGAAACCTTGCTTTAGCATCCCATTATCGCTCATAACTTAGAGAGGGCACTTTGTAGACCGGTCTGGACTTCATTTGATGGCGCAGAGAGGGCTCGTAGATTTTCATGTGCCAACTTGAGACCAATAATTGCCTTGTAAGGCAATCCGCTAGATATTTTCATCTCTAATTCCAGTTGGAAGAAGAGTTGCGCCAACTGATGCACAACCCCTTCAATCTTTTCACCAGTCGGAGATTGATCAAAAGATTGGAAAAAAGAAAGGTCCTGATTCTTCTCCTCGATCTTTGCAACAATGTGTTCAACACCTACTACCGCCTGAACTACAATGAAGGGCAAAGGGAGGCGCCTCTCAATTAAATGGAAAATTTTTGCTCACATGTCATTGGTAATCTGGTTCAACCTAGCTCTATACTCTACCACCTAATGGACGACCTCATGCATAGAAATGAGGATGTTCACACCCATGGCCTCCGTTGTTCGGTCTGCTATGCCCACACCTCTCAGAGCTTCGTCGGAAGCTGTATACAATTTTCTCAACAAAAGCCTGGCCACCGAAACCTTATCAGAAGTTACCTCCGGCACCTGCTAAACTATTTCACTGATTGTTCCCCTAGGCTGGTCGCTTATGCCATAAATTTCATGGTGGGCTATAGAGTAAGGCATAGCGCCTTTAATTTATCCCTATATGATGCATATAACTCCTTGGCAATTTCCAACGAGCTCATCTATGGCGCAAGAGGTTGGGCCCTCAAAATATCCAACTCCGCTACTCTGCTGCTCAAGTCTGCCTTTAGCTCTTATAAGCTTTTGTTCAATGTGGAAACTTGCTCCCTTAGAGTGGAAATCTCATTTTCTTTTTCTTCTAGGGCCAGTTTGGTCGCCTTCATCACTTGGATTTTTGACTCTAAAATGACATTCATTTCATTTACTTCATCACTTGTGCTTTGTCGGAGCTACTTCATACCTTCATTCAATAGTAGTATCTCAGTACAGAGCTTTTCTTCATTTGTTCGGCTCAGCTCGGCCTCATTTTGGAGGGTGTAGTGTTCTTTAATCAGCTTGATAACTAGGAATATAAATTCTCCAACTTAGGGATTGGACATCACAACAAGCAGCTATAATCTGTTAAAGAACCTCATTTACTTATCAACCCGAGGACGTAGACTTGAAATGGGATAGCAAAATATATGCACTAACCACCCCTTCCAGACATGCATGATCTCTAAAATGCTAGAACTCTAAATTCTGGAATTACTTTACTGAATAACTTGCTAGAACAAAAATTGAAAGGTAAAACTATTCTATTTCTAGTGGTTGCAGGAACAGTCAACAGTGATGTATTTCTATTGCTGCAGGAACAGACACATTTAACTTTTGCAAAAGAAAGTACAACTATCCTAACCTACAAAATGAAAGTACAGGCAATTTCCTAAGTGGGCCCCCTTAGGTCATGCCAAAGTAATCAACAGATTTAGGTGAAAAGCTCCATAAACTTTATTGATTTAAAGTGAACAAGTACATAGCACAATCCTTCTTAACTCTATTTCTGATACTGAAAAAACATATTACAAATGACAAGATCTTCTAGCTCTTCTTTGAAGAAGTATGGGCTATTTATTGAAAACTAATCCTAACTACTAACTAACCTTCCCTTATAAATCGTGAGGTATTTATTACATACAACTAACTTGATTAAAGAGGCGAACGATAATGTAAGGACCAAGTCAAATTGGTTTGAAAGACTTAAAGCATCATCATCTTGGATTTGAGCAACAACAGGACGCCTGGCCTAGATTCCTGGAACATTCTTCTTACTTGGCGGATAAGTTTGAAACTGTCTCCCCATCTTTAGCTTTTGAACCAGTCTTTGTAGATTTGGCCTTCTACTCTTCAAGTGGATTTTAAATTCCTTCCTCTAATCGCAACACCTGCAAAATAACTTGCCACCTTTCCTGGAGAAGAAGGTTAGCTCAACACATTCATCTTTAAGATAGTCCGTTACTTCATTTATTCATTCATTAAGTATTAAACTAAGGAAAACATCATTTCAAATATGGCTGCAGGAAGTTTGGTAGTGGAGGCTGTAGGAAGGTTTTATGATCACAAAAAGCCATAAAGTATTTATCAGACTAATAAAACATTAAAGATAATAATCATGGGACTTTTCATCATAATATATTCATCATATTAAGTCATAAAAAGGTCTATGTTCTATCCCATAATCAGACTGAATATTTGTTTTTAGCATAATAAAAATGGAAAAGTATCTATAAAAATATGATCAAAATGCGCCAAAGTATTGGCTCATCACTCCCCTCAACCAACTACTTGCTGGACCTTTCAACAAGTCTAGCATTCTTCCTTTCAGCAAACTCTCTCAGATCTACATTCAGCTGTTGTCCACATTCACCAGTTTTGAAACTCCAAAAGTGAGCCCTCATTGCCTCCAGTATTTGCCATCGGTTATCCTCTGAACTCCTGTTGTAAGTACTTTTGTCGCCTTGTATAGCCAATAATGGCCATAGGAGAATAGGCGGTTGCATAACCAAGGGCAACCAATCCTCCTTCCTTATTCTGGCATTTCTCATGTACCTCTCTGCTCTTCAGGTTGCAACATACAAAGTATTGGGGGAATGTGGCTCTGCTTTCTTTAATTGAAATGAAAGGTGCTCCCATCCATTCTGAATATGTAGAGTTACAGCATTAAAATATCTGTTTATGATTTGAGAATATTGAGAAAATACCTTTTGCCTTAAAGGCTCAATCAATGGTCTGGTTTTCTCATCTCGCCACAATTTTTTCCAGTCAAAATAAATACCCATGCCATTTCAAGATTCATTTCTTGCATATAATGGCATATTCCTTTCATCATACATATGATTGTTAAATTGTTCCCCTCTACTAATTTCATTGGTGATCCTGGAAATCAAGGCACTGATATGAATATCACCTATATAACACAAAGGATTCCATTCCTTGTCTTGGGATATAGCCAAATTGTGCAGGTAAAACTCACACAGGAGGTTCCTAATGTGCAGAGGTGAATCCTTGTATGCTTCAAAAAATTCCTCAGAGGTTTCCAAAGAAGGGTTCTTCCCTTTCTAGACTCTAATCAGCTAGAAGTTCAAATATAGTTCTTTGAGGTACATGGCGTAAACTGGTGAAGGCGCTCGACATTGTAGTAGCTGTGGAAAAAGTTCTACTACTTGATTGAGAGTATTAGTTAGATTGGCGATTTCTAGATTCTTATTCTAGATTACTCTTTGCAGTCTCTCAACTTCAAGTGCATAAGTAGTCTGTATTGCTAAAGTTCCTGAAAGCATGCCATTCCTTCGGCAAAGTTTGTAACATGGAATGGCGGTATATGTTTATAGCATATTGCAGGTGTTTCCTGCACTTCTTTAAGTTCATCCATCTTCCCCCATTCTTCTTCCATTACCTCAGTCATGCCAATGTTTTCATGTTCTGCATCTGCTGGAAACACAACTGGCTCTTCTTCCTTTTTATCACATTCAATACCTTCCTATAGCTGTTCTGCAATGGCAGCTAACTCACTCAAACCAGCCCCTTCAGGTGTACTCATAATTTCTTCAATAACAGGTTCTTCTTTCCCTAGTTCAGGACTGGAAGGATTTGAAGGTGGTGCGGTAGGAGTAGTATTAGGTGATTGGCAGGCTACCTGGTTTTGGAGCCTAGAGCTCCTTCTTATGGAGGTAGGAACTGACTTATACTTTTTAGAAGATTTTGCTGCACGAATAGAGAAGTTCTCCTTCCGCTTCCTTTTCACAGGTTCAGGGTTACTACAATAGGTGACTTTCCTTTCCTATTTTTGGAAGAAGACTCAGGGGTTTTAATAGGGCCTTGGGCCGGTTGTGTGGAAGTTCTTTCAGAAATAGGAACATCATCCTATGAATCGGATGATGTCTCAGGGGAGGACATAGCAATAGAGGTCTGCCCTTTTGACCGGGAATTTCACCGCTTAAAGGTAAGGGGTTCACCCCTAGGTCCTATATTTTGAATTTCAGAGTTGAATTGGATAGTGAACTCCTCCCATGTCATCCCTGATGTATTTTGAACAGACTTCTCAACAAGCAATTTTATGAGGCAATGGTGGGATACAAAATTAACCCTACCTTTCCTATATTCAACGACACTATTGGATAACGAGTTATAAAGGAAGTCAGGTACATTCATCAATAAGCCATGACATAAATGAGACAAAAGTTTAAAATGATGAGAATGTAAGACTGAGAATCTACCTTCACAGGTTATGTATTTCATTATATACCCTGCTCGTGGCACCCATTCCTGAGGTAGGTTAATCCTCTGTGCACCTTGCTTGTCTACCCATAGAGGAGGATCATCTAGCCGAGTGAAATCAGCCCTGGCGCTCCTTGCATCTCTTCCCCTAGGATAGGGTTCTCCAACTTGGGGTAACCCTGTTATTTCAGCAATCCTGTTAATTGATGCATTGATTGTTATGCCCCTAACTGTTGCTTCACCATTTTGAAATGTCCTCATGAATTCCTCCACAATATCCATGCTAAAAGTCCCAAGCTTCACAAAGTAATTTAGCAACCCATATTGTCTGAACAGTGGTACATGCAACACATCCTACAACAGGATGTTGTGGTCTGTAGGCTCATGCCGAATCGGCTGACCTCCCATTTCTTTGGTTTATTGTAATAAAATGCGTTGAAGTATTGCTCTCCTAGCCTTTACAACAAAACTTCTTGCAATTCAACTAATTAATCCTCTACAATTCTTTAGCGCTCTGCCTCTCCCCTCAACCAAGACTTTTGAACCTCTCTTCAAAAGTTACAGAAAAAAAATAGGGAAAATAATGTGATCATGCAATTTTGTGGAAGGAGAGAGTAATCATGAATTGGTGGAATACACTTAGGGTCATTATTGGAGGAAGTAAAGGCTGTATGATTATTAATTATAGGTTCTAATATTTGGGGTTCTTGACAACTGACGGAGTAAGGCTTATGGCGGCGGTAATAAGGACGTGGCAAAACTTTGAGTTATGGAGAAACGTTATTCGTGTGGATTTAGCTGAAGGAAAAGGCAATCATATAGGAAAGTTGTTTGCCCTAATTAATACTCAATTAAATGTAATAAATAAAGAAACTAAAGTGATTTTAAAGTGAAGTGGAGCGTACCTAGAGAGAATCACCACAATTATCTGATGTGACATCCGGCTTCATTGCAATTTGTGACACGGAGAAACGTGGATGATATGGAATACTAGGCGGATGATTGTGGAAGAGAGAGAATGAGTACGGATTATGGATGAAATGAATGAATGGAATGGGGATCTTAATAGATAACCCCTTTATTATGGTTTAGTATGCACTTTATGCATGGCCTGGAAATTTGAGCCTAGGCTCAATTCCTGTGGCTGTAGGATCACTACTGTCCTGGTCAATTTCGAACTGTTTCAGAAATGTTTCCTTATCAATGGGTTTAGAATAGAGCTTTAGGCAATGCCCATTGACTAATAGCTTGAACCAGACCTCATTAATGGTCCTTAATTGAATGGCTCAATTTGTGAATACTTTCTCTATCTCATATGGACCCAACCATCTGGTTTGCAACTTTCCTGGACTGTCTTTATACCGGGAATCATAAAGCAAAGCCCAATCTCCTGCTTTAAATTTATTTTTCTTAATGTATTTATCATGCCACCTTATTCTCTAGTTCTGTATCATCTCAGTGTGCTGTAGGGCATTCTTGCGAAGCTCATCCAAAGAATTGAGCTGCATGACTCTGTCCTTTTGTGCCTCTCTCAAATCCATGTCCATTTCTAATGCTGTTCTTAGTGTCTTGTGTTCGAATTCTATTGGCATCATAGTTGTTTTACCATACACCATTTCAAAGGGTGTATATCCTGTAGCAGTCTTCCAAGTAGTTCAATAGGCCCACAGAGCTTCTGGTAACCTTGCAGCCCAGTCCTTCTTATGCAAAGCTATAGTTTTAGTCAAAATGGCCTCTATGTCCCTATTGGTGACCTCAACCTGACCATTAGCCTGAGGATGATAAGGGGTTGATTTTCTATGCCTTATATTATATTCATTGACTAAGGCTGTAATCAAGGTAGAGGTAAATTGTGTTCCCTGATCTGTTACTATTTCCCTAGGGACACCAAATCTGGTGAAAATTTTCTCATAAAGGAATTCTACTACTTTATTATCCCTAGCATGTTTCATCGGTTTAGCTTCTACCCATTTTGTCACATAATCAGTGCATACAAGGATATAGGACTTACCATTGGAGGATGGATCAATTGGTCCTACAAAATCCAGTCCCCATTTGTCGAAGGGTGTAACAACAATTTGTGGAAATAGAGGCATCTCATCAGATCTAGTTGGTCTCCCCATCCTTTGGCATTTATCACACCTCCTGGTATATTTGGCTGCATCTCTATGCAGAGTTGGTTAATAGTAGCCAGTGTTTAAAATTTTTATTATTGTTCTTTTGGCAGCAAAATGTCCACCACATGGCTCATCATGACTTGCATGTAATATATCATAAGTGTCTTCCTCCTGCACACATCTCCTCATAACTTCATCCGGCCCTATATAAAACATGCAATTTGCAATCCATGAAAAGTTAAAACTTTTCTCTACCAATAATCTTCTTTCCTTAGGGGATAATTGAGGAGGAGTCCTTCCTGTAGCCAGATAATTTGCTATATCGGCATACCATGGGTGAATAACCTTGATTGTAAACAGGTGCTCATCAGGAAAGGAATCGTCAATAACTGCAGAGTCATCTTGCCTTTGAATTCTAGAAAGGAAATCAGCAACCACATTGGCTTTACCTGGCTTGTCCATAATTGTAATGTCAAATTCTTGCATCAGCAAGAACCACCTTGCCAGTCTTCCGGCTATTGAGCTTTTGTTCATAAGATATCTGATTGCTGCATGATCAGTGTGGACAAATATTTGATAACCTGTGATGTAATGCCTGAATTTATTGAGGGCATAGACGATTGCCAACATTTGTTTTTTTGTAACAATGTAGTTTAATTCAGCCCCTTGCAGATTTTTACTTATGTAATACAGTGCATGCCTAGTTGAATCACCTTTTTGACCTAAGACAGTGCCGACAGCATAATCAGATGCATCAGTATGAATATGGAATGGAAGTGACCAATCAAATCTTTTTAAAATGGGTGCTTGTGTAAGGGCGACTTTTAAATCAAGGAATGCTTTTTCACATTCTTCTGTCCATGCAAAATCTGCATCTTTCTTCAACAAACTGTAGAGAGGGGCAGCTGTTTGACTAAAATCCTTGATGAATCTTCTATAGTATCCAGCATGGCCTAGAAAGATTCTTAGTTCCTTTTGTTTGGTGGGAAAGGGTAAATTAGAGATGACCTCGATCTTAGAAGGATCAACTTGTATTCCTGCAACATAAATATAGTGACCAAGCACTATTCCCTCCTGCATCATCATGAAACATTTTTGACTATTTAGTGACAGGTTATGATCTTCACACCTCTGCAACACCTTCTTCAAGTTTGCTTGAGCCTCTTCAAATGTTGCACCATAAAAAGTAAAGTCATCCATGTATATTTCCATGCAATCATATGAGATATCTGAGAAGATACTAATGACTGCTCTCTGGAAAGTTGCAGGTGCATTGCAGAGACTGAAAGGCAAAATAGAATAGGCAAATGTCCCCCAAGGGCATGCAAAGGTAGTCTTTTCTTGATCCTTAGATGCAATCTTGATTTGATTGTACCCACTGAAGCCATCTAAGAATGAGAAATACTTTTTCCCAGATAATTTATCTAAAACTTAATCAATAAAGGGAAGAGGAAAGTAATATTTATTTGTTGCCAAGTTGAACTCTCTGTAGTCTACACATACCCTCCATTTTCCTCTTTTCTTAGGAACAATAACCAATGGGGAAACCCACTGACTATCTGAAATTGGGTAGATAAAACCAACTATTAACATTTTTTGCAATTCCTCTTTAACAATTTCTCTCAAGGCTAGATTGATTCTTCTTTGAAGTTGCCTAACAAGTCTGAACTCACTGTTAATGTATGTGCGATGTGTACAAAATTTGGGGTCTAAACCCTTCATGTCACCATATTCCCAAGCAAAAGCTGACTTATGACTGGTAAGCATTTTAAGCATAGATTCTTGTTGCTCACTGGTGAGGTTTTTATTGATGCTCAAGGTTTTTCCTACTGCTATCTCAACTTGGCAGGTTAAATCAACCATAGATACTTCAGGAAGAAATGGCATTTCTACCTTGTGGGGTAGAAAAGTGTGTAAGCAGTCAGTTGCTACAAGATAATGAGCTGATGTAGGTGGAGGAAGAATAGTCTACAAAGAGCATGGGTTTTTGTTACATTGAGGGTATTCGGTACCATAGTTATTCAGTAGGATATTTTACAGTATATCTTCCTCAGCTTGTTGTTCAATGAAAGGTTCTTTGGTAATCATCATTAATTTGGCCACGGAGTTTACTTCCTCTTCTTCACCCAAATCAGGTCAAACAGCTTGTCTAGCCTCAAGTTGAGGTTGGGTTGGAGAATATAGGGTAAGCTTCTTTGTAGTATACCCATTAGATATTGTCATGTTACCAGTCCTACAACCTATATAAGCATCAGCAGTAGCTAACCATGTTCTTCCTAAAATCACAGGATAACCTCTTAATGATGCTTTTGGAGACAAAACCATGAAATCGGCAGGATATTCCCATAAATCTAGGGTGACAACTAAGTCCTCCACTATTCCATCAGGTTTGACAGTTGAACTATCAGCAAGTTGCAAGACTGTAGGTGTAGGTCTTAGGTCTGAAATACTTAGTTTTAGTACAAGGTCTTTTGTCATGACATTGATAGCAGCTCCAAGATCGACCAAAACATTTTTAATTTGAACCCCATTAATATTAATTTCAACAACAGGGCTGCCAGGGTCTGAATATTTTGTGATAGTAAGCTTCCCTAGCATCAAATCAGAGGGTTGACCTAAGACATGAACAGTCTGAGGGTCTTTCTTCTTCCTACCCGGCTTCTTTAGACATGCTTCTTTAATGGCCTTGCTGTAAATAGGTACCTCCTTAATTGCTTGAAACAAAGGAATTTTGACACATATGTGCTTTAGTTGGTCAAGAATATCAAAGATAGGTTCCTCTTGTTTGTTCACAAGTTCACCTTCCAACCTTTGTGGGAAAGGAGGTGGTGATATATTAGGTACCTTAGGTAACGATGGAGTCCGAATTGGCTCATTGGATTGGGCTAGGCCATTGGCATTTTCTTCCTATTCAATCTCCTCAGATGGTAATTCTAAGATTAGGGAAGGAGATGGTGTAGGCAACACAATTCCTAAACGTAAATTGATATTGTTTAGGTTGATAGCATAGGAAGGCTGATTATTAGGATCAACAAAATAAACTTGTTGCTGCTGTTGGCTATTTGGATTATGTGCTGCTTGAGTAGGTAACTAGGTTGGCTTTGGATTTGGACCTTGATTAGCGGCAAGAGGTGGCATAATGGACTGCTGTTGGGGTTGCTACAGGAAATTAGTGGGTGGATTTGACCATTACTAGCCTCCTCTCCATTGGTTAGACTGCTGCCAATTTCCTTGCAGAGGCTGCCACTGATTTTGCTATGGTGGTTGCCAATTCCCTTGTGGGGATTGCTAACGACTTTGCTGGTTATTTGGCCAAGGGTTATTCCACTGAGGTTGGGAGTATGGCCCATAGTTTGGAGGGTACTAGTTTTTCCACTGACTACTATAGGAACCAAAATTTTGCAAGGGGTCCTGAGGCATACCTTGTCTTGGGGCCCATGGCCTGCGCTGAGCAACAAAGAACACTTCCTCCTCTCCTTCAATGGTTTTGAACTCAGTAGGGAGATGCTGCACCTCCAAATTGGCAACTGCTTTGCATTTACAATCCCTCTTCCTCAATTTGCAATGAGGACAATATTCAGCCAACATCACATTAGCTTCTTCTTTCTTCCTCCTAGCCTGCATGGTGTCCAGCTAAGTAGCAACATCATTGATGATGTCTTGCTTGAAGTCGGACAGAAGATTAGATAATTCTCCTTTTGATACACCGGTACCACTTCCTTTGGCAACAGAGGGTCGAAATCCCCTTCTTTTCTTCACTTTTTCCCTAGAGTAATTAAGATATATTGTCTTAATGTCATCCCAATTACTTTGGGTAATATCTCCTCCAGCCATGAGGTCTAGTGCTTCCATGCAAGTATCATTGACTCCCCTTAGAAAGAGAAGTTTTTTAGACTCCTCATTTAGCTGGTGCTGAGTATTTTTCTGCACACTGAACAAAAACCTGGATACATAATCCTCCAAGGTTTCATCCTCCTTTTGTGTCATCTTGAAAAGGTCATCTCCTCTCATATCACTGCCCCTACAATATTCTTTATACTTTCCTAAGAAAAATTCCTTCAGTTCATTCCAAGTGGCTGCTGCATTACCCCCTATCCCATGAACCATTTTAAGGTTGACTCCTTTAAAGTAGAAGGAAACAATTTCATCTTATGGGCTTCAGTAGTATAATCATAACTCCTACATAGGATATCAAACTCAAACAAGAAGGTCTGAGGGTCCTCTATAATCAGGCCATAGAACTTTGGAAGCAATGAAGCAGGAATGTTTTTGAGATTGTTGTTGTCATGCAACTCAGGGAGTGGAAATGGAAAAGTAGGCACTGCCATCCTTGATGGTGGTCTTGGGTTAGCTCTTGGCTGGTAGACAACAAGGGCCAGTGGATTATGGGAATGCTGGTTATTGAATGTATGCAGATTATTCAGCTGTGTTGTGAGTAAATCAAGATTGTCAGGTGCATCAAACAGGTTCAAATTGGCCTCCGAGGAAGAAGAAGATGAAGTGACAAGGTCCTGGCCGACATCCAAATATGGTCCTTCTGGGACAACTTTGGGGTCAATCTCTGGGTTGTTTTCTTGGATATCAAAGCTTCTAGGAAGGAATCTCCCAAATTGGTCTCTTCTTCTAAGCATACAGTAAGAAGTAAATTTAACTATAGAAAAATACTGGAATAGTGAATTACGATCTTAATTCTAGGAATAAAACTTAAAGCTACCTACCAGCATGCCTGAAATAGGTTTTTAGCTTGACACCATCCCCGGCAACGGCGCCAAAAATGTAGCGTTCTTTAATCAACTTGATAACTAGGAATATAAATTCCCCAACTTAGGGATTGGACATCACAACAAGCAGCTATAATCTGTTAAAGAACCTCATTTACTTATCAACCCAAGGACGTAGACTTGAAATGGGACAGCAAAATATATGCACTAACCACCCCTTCCAGACATGCATGATCTCTAAAATGCTAGAACTCTAAATTTTGGAATTACTTTACTGAATAACTTGCTGGAACAAAAACTGAAAGGTAAAACTATTCTATTTCTAGTGGCTGCAGGAATAGTCAACAGTGATGTATTTATGTTGTTGTAGGAATAGATACATTTAACTTTTGCAAAAGAAAGTACAACTATCCTAACCTACAAAACAAAAGTACAAGCAATTTCCTAAGTGTGCCCCCTTAGGTCATGCCAAAGTAATCAACAGATTTAGGTGAAAAGCTCCATAAACTTTATTGATTTAAAGTGAACAAGTACATAGCACAATCCTTCTTAACTCTATTTCTGATACTGAAAAAATGTATTACAAATGACAAGATCTTCTAGCTCTTCTTTGAAGAAGTATGGGCTATTTATTGAAAACTAATCCTAACTACTAACTAACCTTCCCTTATAAATCGTGAGGTATTTATTACATACAACTAACTTGATTAAAGAGGCGAACGATAAAGCAAGGACCAAGTCAAATTGGTTTGAAAGACTTAAAGCGTCATCATCCTGGATTTGAGCAACAATAGGACGCCTGGCCTAGATTCCTGGAACATTCTTCTTACTTGGCGGATAAGTTTGAAACTGTCTCCCCATCTTTAGCTGTTGAACCAGTCTTTGTAGATTTGGCCTTCTACTCTTCAAGTGGATTTTAAATTCCTTCCTCTAATTGTGACACCTGCAAAATAACTTGCCAACTTCCTGGAGAAGAAGGTTAGCTCAACACATTCATCTTTAAGACAATCCGTTACTTCATTTATTCATTCATTAAGTATTAAACTAAGGCAAACATCATTTCAGATATGGCTGCAGGAAGTTTGGTAGTGGAGGCTGTAGGAAGGTGTTATGATCACAAAAAGCCATAAAGTATTTATCAGACTAATAAAACATTAAAGATAATAATCATGGGACTTTTCATCATAATATATTCATCATATTAAGTCATAAAAAGGTCTATGTTCTATCCCATATTCAGACTGAATGTTTGTTTTTAGCATAATAAAAATGGAAAAGTATTTGTAAAAATATGATCAAAATGCGCCAAAGTATTGGCTCATCAGAGGGTCAAGACAATTTTCATGCTCATAATCTGAAGCTCTTTGATTTGGCTTTCAAAAGCACTTCTCTCCCTTTTCAGGCGACTTATCTCATTTTCTTGGGCTTTATATTTGTCCACCCAAATATCAATCTTTCATTTTAGCTCTGATATCTACTTGTCCCTTTTCCTTGCCTGGTGATTGAGCTTGAGGTAATCAGTAGTTACAATTTTATGAGTCTCCTCCATCAGCTCGACCTTATCCCTCATACAAGCTTGCTACAAATCCAGTCCAATGGCGTTGACAGAGTAATCACTCGAAAACATTTCTCCTACTGGTTTAATCACATTAGGAATGATCTTCGTGAACATCAATGAATTCTGGCTCTCATTGAACACAGTTTGTAAGAGAGCTTCTGCTGGCCTACCTGCATATTTTTGTCTCATCCTCTGAATTCGGCTGGCTCGAGCGCTCTTATTTGCCTCCACCTATGAAATATTCCTAGGAAGGGATTTCTAGTCCACCAGCAAAAGGAAATTCTTGAGGGAATGCTAATGGGAAAGAGAGTGTGTTGGGTGCATTATTGGATTTTCTAGGCCTTGTGATAATGGCCGGGGAAAAAGTTGGGATGAATTGACTGTTTGGAGGCGACAAAAATATGACCGAAGAAAAAGCAGAGGAAGCACCAACCAATATGCCAGGCCTCGAGGATGAATTTTTTTGGTTCATTAGGTCAAAAATAGCAACCATTTGAGTCCCAGGGGTGGAATGGAAAGTGGAGGATGAAAATGAAAAAGCAGGAGGGAAAGAACTGGGTTGCCCGCGATACCTAGCGAAAGACAAAACTGGTGCAGATGAAAAGGTTGGGGTAGACAAAGAGGAGACTAGAGAAATAGTGGAGAGAGAAGTAGGAGGAAATAACACCCGAGGCTCGTGAGGAGCTGCAAATGATATGACTGCTTCTTCTTGCAACTTCCCTTCCTCTCTGATGGATTGTCTCGTTCGTGGCCGTTTCTCCCCCGGAGAGTCCTCAAGGTCAATAATGACCTGTCGACTACATCTAGTAGTCTATGGCCTCTTCCGGGTAGATTTAGAGGAGCTGGATGGGTCTGAAGTTTGTGTGCCTGGAAATTCTCCCGTTGTTTAGACTGCTCCCTGATATATTTTTCATGCATTGAATCTTCTCCAACAACAGGGGCATTTTGGGTTACCTCTTCTCCAGGCTCTATAACAGTCCTTCCCTTCTCATAGTTTTGCTCCGATGTTGAAGGGTTCAAAGACCTTTTCACATCAAGATGTGCATTCTCCTTGATGCCATCAAAGTTTTCATTGAGAGCCACCTCTTCATAAAGCTTGATTGTTGCTTTAATCTCCTGTCGGAAAATCTAGAAGTCTCAAATTTTTTCAGGACACCATCCAAGCTTATGCAATTGGTTGGATAGGGACTGGTTGATCTTCTAATTTGGATTGACCTTCCCTGCTATGTAGTAAAAGTTAAGCCATGGTGGTCGCTTGTCCTCAATAGGCAAATATTCAAGGCCTACATATAACCTTAAATTCCCCTCTTCAATATTTCTCCGAGGGTCCCAGAATGGCCAAGGCTGATGTGTGATTCTTATGCCAACCTCCAATAAATTATTTTTGGGGTTGTATTTGTAAGTGGTGAATTAGGTGTAAAACACAAAACACTTCTTAATACAACATTATATCAAAGACTAATCAAATTGAACTAATACAAAGCAATAATCTACTGAAAGTGTCATATTGTTCTCTATCTCTAAATATTTATTAAATCACAATGGCTCTTAGATCATGAGTGCACTATGATTGTTAAAATGACAATTCAAAGATCGAGATGGATGCTAAATATAGGAAACTAATCTTATATGGTGATTTATAAATGATTAAACATGAAAATTGATAAAATGAAGAGCTACATGAGGCAACCATGATATGAAAAATTGATTGCTTGATGCTTGGATGAAATTCTACAGAGTAAACTTGATAACCTGGGGATCCTCTTCTTGGTTCAATGAGGCTGTATTTATAGAATTCTTGGCTGTAGAAATGCACAGGGAAGACATTGAGAGGCTTGGATTCAATCTAGAGGATTGAATGGTGAGATATGGAGGATATTGAGAGAATTTTGGTGATTGTCTCTACCCATCAAAACACCAGGCAAGAGAAGAGGAAAAATTGATGGATGAGGATTGAGAGAAGATTTTGGAATTTGTCTCCAATTTGTCTCCAAAACTTCCCATGAAGTTTCAAAGCATTAATTTTGACATAATTTAGACATAAATTAGACATAGGATATCTAATTCATTTTTGAGGAAATATAGATGGAATATTCCTTATGCTTTTATTCAAATATTTTGATTTATTTAAATTAGCAAAAGAAGAATAAATAATTTAATAAAACGAACTATAGATGTTATTTATTAAATTAGACAGAAGAATATGGCAATTAATCAATAAAGTGTTTGATCTTTATTTAATTAATTTAAGATTGACGTGATAGAATAAAATAGGAATTTGATAATTAAATCAAACAAAGTATTTATATTTAATTAAGATGAATTTAAAATGTGAACTATATAAATAAATATTTCTATTTATTCAAAGAGTAGAGGAAATTAGAATAATTAATCAAATAATTTGTATTTAATTAATCAGATGCTCCAGACCAATTTTAGGTGTATACAGTATTGCCAGGTTTCAATGATAACTACCAAACCAAGATGTCCCAACTTTGAGTACAGAATCTTCGAAGTATTAATCTTCGTAGTCCTTTTCTTGACCAGTGACATGAAGGCAAACATGACCGATAGTATCAACTAGGAGGTTAAATTCTTTCCTCCCCAGTAATCATTATCAATATTGCATAGTTGCCTCATCGCTTCCGGGGCCTGCACTCTATTAGAAAGAAAGCGCAGGAGCCGGAAAGGTTCCTGGACAAAACGTCGCATGCAGAGCATAGTGAAATCCATGGCAAAGAACCAATCACAAGGCGGTAGAAGCCTTCCCAACCATGATTTCTATCTCGGCGACAAGCACATGGAAATGCTGCTCCAAGATCCTTCCAAAGCCCACAAATTCAGAGCTAAGAATGAATCCATAAATGCATAATAATCAAAAAATTTTGACAGGATGGGAGTCCATGTCGAAACTGGCTTCCTTGCACAAGTCTCGTCGAAAACGGCCAAAGACATAAATTACCAAAAATAGTATGGATTCTGATACAATATTAAGTATCCCAGGAAAGAGGAATACTTGAATTTAGAACCAGCCTAGAAGTCTTGCAGCTTCTATTTCATCGCATCACTAATAACCTTCGCAAAGTCCAGAAGTGGAGCCACATTGTTCTTTCTCAACATAAAGCTAAGACACATCTGAAACTTGAAGACCTATTTGTCTATATCTAGACCACACACCAGCACCAACATAGAATAGATAGAAGAAGAATGATCTCTTAAAGAACCCTAAATGGGAATCTGGGTGGTGTTGAGACATTTGTCGCATGAGCGGTCTCTATGTGGTAAAATTGCGACACCATTCTGAGCGTTCCTCACTTCTCATGCATCCTCCTCATGTCAAAAATTTCAACATCTTGGGTCAAGGAGAGCGGGATGCATAGCATATCCTGAAGAGCTTCAAGGGTGATGATTACCCTCAAATCAGGACCACTTATTACTCTGGTCTGAGGGTCAAAGCTTTCTATGCATGCTGCCACAATTTCTGGGAAATGATGCACCAGAGGAACCATGTACTGAGGAAGCCCATAGTCCCAAAGACACTGGTAGAAAGGGTATGCTAATTTCTTCTTTCTCTCACATGTAGCTTCCCTAAGGCTTTTGGGATTCTAAGATAACTCAGGATCCAAAACGTTATCCCAATCCTCTGATACTAAAGCTTGGTTCCTATGAGGAACCATGCTCAACATCTTCTGGTTCGCTAGACTAGTGAAGGGCCAACATGGCTTTGTTGGGATACCTAGAGTAGCATAAGACTCCTCGCTATAGATATTCACATAGGGTGCCTTTAATATTTGTTCGTTAATACTCTCTGGAGCCAAGGCTATTGTTGAACCTTCTACAATCTCAACCATGATTTATGTATTTGCAAGAACCTTTTGTAGACCTTCACAAATAACTTAACTTTTGAAAAAATCTTTCTCTCTTGCGAATGACTTCGTTGTTTATCTTTTGATAAATCCTCACAATAAATGCGCTTTTTTGCATGCCAAGCCTACTTTTTGATTTTCATGAAAAGAGGCTTAGCAAGTGTACATGCCAGCCTTTCACATTTAATTGCTATATACATCACCATATTTTCATGTGTGCGAAGGGATCACCGACCTTCCAGATTACTCTCCATATTTAAGAGACATGACTTCGCATGGGGTGGTGCCTGAAATTTTTCTTGGACAACGGACCTAGGATATCCTTGCCATATCCTTCACAAATTCTCTTCCATTTACTGATCTTGATTTTACTTGGGCACATCGCCCTACGGATTTACCAAAAGATTTGCCTTGATTTTATTGGGACAACAACTTCTCATGCAGACACCTGGCTTAAACTCTTTAATCCGGCAACTCAAACAAGGTAAGTTGCAATTATACCTAATCATTCCTATCAACTCACATGCCATGACACTGATTATCAAGGCTTGATAGTGTGATTCGATTTTGATGTTATTATAGCCTGCCCCATTTAGCGAACCCCAATTAGTCTATAAATAGGGCCATTAGCAGCATTGGTAATCACAATTAGCCTCAGAATTCCAGTTAGTAAGCTTTAGTTATCTTAGCAATTTTTCATTTTCAAGCTAGAATAGAAAGCAACATGGAAACGTCAATTAGACTAGTCTGCAAGAAGATTCAAGCCGCTTTGCTAGGAAAAATTAGGTGCAGGCATTAAAAGCGCATGACAAGCATCAAAAAATTGCTTTATTTGAAAGAGATCAAATGGGTCCTTGGCAAGGATTGCGTGGAATATGAGGAGCAATACCGGGTCAACACCAACATCTATTCCCACTTCATCACCTCATTGCTAGATATCAGTGTCTCCAAATGCAAGATCCTGAAGCTGACGAAGCGAGGTTCCCGTGGCGTTACCTTGGAGAACTGGAGCAAATAGTATGGGCTGTAGAATTTGATCATGGGGTCACTTCAATTCGTAAACTCTGTCGGCTGTTACTTCATATTGGACTCATTCCAACCAGGCCTTTCTTATTTGGCTTTGATCTTGAGACGCACGAAGAATATCACTCCAAGGTTCGTGTTGGCTGCTATTTTCTCATGCAGATTCATCACATTGAACCATTCTAGAACATGTAGTGGTATGAGGACTTTGAGAGGATGGTCTTTCCTCACCCTGTGCCACTGGATGTTGCTGCTACTGGACCCTCCTCTGCCACATGACTGAGAAGAAGACATAACTCCAAGCTGCTTTTTCTACTTCTTTTTGCTAGCTCTCTGCCCTCTAGCGAATATATGTATATATTTGATACAAGGCCACTGGCCCCTATATCATATATAATGTAAATGTTTTGGCCATAATATATAAAAAATATGTTTTTTCACAAATCTTGGCTCATTTACAATGTTTTTTCAATTTCTTGCACTATTGTTGTCATTTTATAGAGCACTGAGAAAACCCAAAACTTAAAACAGGGAAAAATAATTACATATTTATAATTTACAAAGCCATCACATAGGCAAAATTATAAAAATTAATTAAGATGTATTCCATTAATTAGAATATTTAGGGCATTACCTTCCATGTCTTCCAACTCGAAAGAGTTGAACTGTTTACACTAGACAATTTTGAAAGGCCCTTCCCAGAGACTATCAAATTTTTCATGTTGGCCGGGCTTTGCTCTACGCTCATTGAACTTGAGCACCAAGTCCCCGCATTGTAGCTCTTGATTTTATGCCTTTTTATTGAGCCACTTCTTTACCACCTGTTGGTGACTGTTCATCACCTCAAGGGCATTCTCTCTCTTTTCCTGATCCGCGAGTAGCTCGAAAAACTATACCTCCATTGCTCCATTATGTTCAATTTCTAGAGATTTAAGCAACTGGAGGGCAGGGATTTCCATGGAGATAGGTAGCTATGCCTCCTTCCCGTACACCATCTCATACAAAGATGCCTTTAGTATCTACTTGGGCGTGATTCGGTCTTCCCACAACGTTGTCCAGAGATTCTTATGCCACTCCCTCTGGTGTTCCGAGCCTATCCTCTTAATTAACCTGATGAGGTTTTTATTTGTAGACTTCGTGAGGCCATTCCATTGGGGATAATAGTTGGAAGATTTTTCTGGAAAAATCCATACTTTAATTCAAACTGACTCATCTTCGTGCCAAGGAAAGCTTTGGCATTGTCAGAGATGATTATTTTTGGCGGGCCAAATCTGACTACCAACTCCTCCAAGAAGTTAATAATCTCTACTTTAGTTGTGTTCTTCAATGGAACTGCTTTTTCCCATTTGATGAAGTAGTCAGTTGCTGTTAATATCCACCTGTGTCCAGCTGAGGAGAAAGGGTTAATCATTCCAATGAAGTCTAGACCCCATTGAGGAAAGGGTTCCTCTACTACTATGGGCCTCAAAGGCATAGCAACATTCTTTCTCTTTCTGACATAAAACTAACATTCATTGCAAGACTTTATTAATGAAAATGCATCATTTAAAAGTGTTGACCAAAAATAACCAAGGAAGGGAGGTTGGTTGGATACCTGCTGATTTGCATGAAGTTCATCCTATCTTCCAACCAATCTTCTCCGGAGCTTTCATCATTTAGTAACATAGGTTCCAGGGCTTTAAGCTCTATCATGGGTTGATTGTTCTTGACAAGGTACTCGCACAGTCCTTTACCCTTAACAGTCTTGATAGGCCTAATCTCAATATCATATTCTAGGATCTTGGTGATCCAATTAGCTCTCTTCTTAATGATTTATCCTTCCATGATATATTCCCACACACTAGGATGCGGTACACAAACAATCACCTTATTGCATGATATCAGGTGTCAGAACTTCTTGAGCCATTTCACAATAGCAAAGGCTTCCTTTTCAACAAAATTATACTTCACCTCATACTCCTTTAAGGTGCGTGAGTAGAAAGCGACGAGAGACTCCCTTTTATTTTCATCATCTTTTTTTATGAGCATCATGGCAATGTTGTTGCCACTATCGTAAACAAACATGATAAAATCTTTAGACACGTCCGAGTTAATTAACATAGGGGCTGAAGATATGACCTCCTTTATAAGCTCGAAAGATTTTCTGGCCTCTTCCATCCACTTGAAGATCTGATCCTTCTTCAACATTAAGGTAATAGGTCTAACAATCTCTGCAAAGTTTGTAATGAATCGAATGATGAAATTGACCTTACCTAGAAAATATTGTACTCCTTTTTTATTCACGGGTAGGGGAAGCTCCCTAATTGCATAAAATCTTTCCAGATCTATAGCTATGCCTTCCTTCAAGACAACATACCCTAATAGATTTCCCTGGGGAACTCCAAAAACACATTTCTTTAGGTTTAGAGAAATCTTGAATTTCTGACACTTCTCGAAGACAAGCTCTAAATGATCAAAGTGATCATCGGCTGATTTGGAAAATACTGTCAAATCATCCACATAAATGAGTATAATTTTATGAATTAAATCCTTAAAGGAAATGTCCATAGCCCTCTAAAAATTGGCTCTAGAATTTGAGAGGCCAAAAGGAATCTTAGCATATGCATATGTTCCCCACTTCGTGGTGAACATTTTTTTGTATTGGTCTTCTTCTTTTACATGGATCTGATTGTAGCCCGAAAATCCATCTAGCATAGAAAAAATTTCAGAACCAGCTACAATTTGTAGGATTACCTCCATTGAAGGCAAGGGGTAATGATCCTTCAGGGATGCCCTATTCAGGTCTCAGAAGTCTACACACAATCGTATGTCACCATTATTCTTCCGAACTGGCACCAGGTTAGACACCCAAGTGCTATGTTTGATTGGAAACACTATTCGGGATGCAATCAACTTATTCAGCTCTTGTGACATAAGCGTCTCAATTTTCGGGTTCATGGCCCTTTGCTTCTGTCGAACCGAACTCGCTCCTTCCACTAGCTCAATTGTATGCGTGATGATCCCGGGATCATATCCCTTAAGATCATCATATGACAAGGCTACCACACTCAGATATTCCTTGTATAGGTGCTTGAGTTTTTCTTTACTCTTCTGAGACACTTCCTTACCAACCTTGAGCTTTCTGTCCTCTCCGACATGCAAATCAGTATAATCACCTTTGTCAGCTACCAGTTTCCTTTTATCTCTCCATGTGTCACTGGAGTCAAAGAGCCTCTCCAGAGTAACTAGGCCTCTGAGAAGCTTGTTGGATTTTAGTTGGATTACCTAATCTCCGTAGGCTTTGGTGATATTCCATTGCAATTGATAAGAAAATTCCCTACATGACTAGATAAATGACGCGATATGAGCATCACTACCGAACACTTGCCAGTCTTGAACATTGTTCGGAAGATCCAGTCATACAATTACTCTCACAACATGACTATTTTTCAACAACTAGGAAGCTGGCTCAAATTGAGCTTCGACAGTTGCCATCCGGTCAGCTTCAGAGTTCTTCTCTCTCGGTATAACCTAAATATTAAATGTCTAAAATCTTTCAATAAGATCCCAGACTTCGTGTCGATACGATCACATCTAGAATTTCTTTGCATCAGAGATCCCTTAGATTTGGTTGACCACCAATTCCAAATCTCCAAACACTCTTATTTTCTTGGCACCCATTTGCTCTGCAAGGCTTAAACCATGGACTAGACCCTCATATTATGCTTCATTGTTTGAGCATGCGAACTGGAAATGGTAAGACCTCAAGGTATTATCCTCAGACGGAGATGTCAAACATATGCCTGCTCTAGCTTTGGCTTTGCATCTCGCTCCATCAAAGTAAAAATTCCATAACTCCAAGGGTGTTTCATCTTTGGACTACTTAGTAACTCTAGGCATGGACTACCCTTCCTCATGTATGACATAAGTCTAAAGTCCAGTTGCGTGATAATTCCTGAAAGGGTCTATATAAAAAAACTCATTCAAAAACAATTCTTTATCCTCCGTCCGGGAGCTAGTAGCCTCTTCTTCTTCCAGAAATTCCACATTGAACCTCTCTTCCTATGTAATCGAAGTATGTGCTACTTCAAAGATGAGCAGAGCCTCATTATAAACATGCTTAGAATGCAAATTTTTTGACAGTAGTTTCATCTTGGCTCCATGTTTGGTCCTCAAGATCAGGTGTGACCATTCGAGTGCTAGATATCCTCTGACATTTGCTGTGAATTCTTAGGAAAAATGAATCCCAAATAGAGGAGGAATATCAATGAGTACGGTATCCTAATTTACAACGATATTGGGACAAGCGAGCAATGTCATAGGCAGTCCCTTGATTACCTCGATGGTATCAACTTTATTCTCGTCTAGATGCATGACTCCCTTGTTAAGAGGCTCATATTTTAAACCCAAAGCATCAACTACTTGCTTAGGCATGACAGTGGTGCTAGCACCAGAGTCGATCATACAATTATGTAACAAATTTTCGCCAATAATAAGTGTTAGAAAAAAAGGTTTGGGTTTAGGCTTACTCTCTTTTCCAGCTTAGAGATTTTCCTCTGGTTGAATTGTTAGCACTTTCTCTAGATCTGTCTTGGATATATTTTCTTCATTAAACTGACTAGGCACCTTCACATCTCCCTCTTCTGACAATGCTTTTTGTAATAGCACTTTCTACTCTGGAATAGCCACAACATCCCACAAAGAAGCATTGGCAGAGGACTTCTTCAGTTTTTTCACCACGTTGAACTGCGCTCACAACTGATGAGTCACAGTTGCTTTCTCTTTGGTTTTTCGTATTTGGTGTTGGCCTCGTGGCTAGTACATCTGGCTGTTTGGAAATAGTCAAGACGATCATAGGAGCCTTCACCTTCAAAGGAAGTGGATTCAGAGAGCTAGGAATAGCCACCTTAGACTATGGTGGGATTAGCAATAAGCCTCCCGATGGGCTAGGCATCGGCTGAGGTGGAGCATTGGTTGGCGGAGATGTGAACTCTCTGATGAATATATTCTTTGAAAACATGTTGTAATCAAACTGTACTCATGGCATTTGAGTTATAGGAAAGTCATTTGGAAATGCTGACTCCTCTCCTTCCATCCACGAAAAGAGTGTTTGGTATAGAACTATGTCTACCTCCTACTCTATGGACATTCCTTGCATTTGAGCAGCGAGGATCGCATTATCCATCTGCTAAGAAGCATAGGCCTGGGTGGAGGGATCAGATACATTACCTTGGCTATGCTGCTCTACAATCTTCTATTGAAAATTTCCTCATGGACAATTTCGGGGCATGTGTGCATCATTGCAAGGAAAACACCATGAATTAGCATCTTTGGCTAAGTTATTATGTCTAGCAACTAACTCTTTACTTGAACTGGGGTGTACAGTCTGCATCGGTAGGGTCACTGGAATAACTTGGTTATTCGGCTATGCCTGAGTATTTCCACGCGATCTATCTTGCCACTGGCTCGATTGATAGGAAGCTTTCTCACTTTGATAATTCTGATAAGCTGATTTTTGGTAGTTATATTGCTGCCACTTCATGGTAGTTAATTCATTAGTTATGGCCCGCATTTGTTATCTCATCTTGTTCATCTCAGCCATCAGGGGGTTAGGCATTGGAGCTACACTAAGAGCTATTCCGAGATACACGTACATACACTAGGGTGGAGTTGTAGGTGTGCTTGTCGAAGGAGCTTTGGCTTCCACGGCGTTGCACTTGGGAAATAAGGACATAATAGGTCTTGGTGCCAACTTCCCAATAGCAATCAGGTTATTTTCCATAGTCACAGCCAAGGCATAAGCATCAGGTAGAGTTGCTCTGCCAAGAGCCTGTAGCATCATGGAAATATCAGGGGTAATGGAATTTAGGTAGAACATGAACGCCAGATCAGGAAGCGGCCGAATGCCAACATGAACCCTCCGCCAAGTTGAATGGAACCGAGCATTGAAATTAGGCACAACTTCATGGGGAGCTCGCTTTATAATAGCCAGCTTATGATATAATGATGATACATCACCAACATTTGAAAAACATTCATAAAATGGGGTTCCGAGCTAGTCCCAATTAGCAATAGTATTAGCCTCAAGAGTCCTATACCAGTTCAATGCCTTTCCTTGGAAGGAGGCAGCAAGCAATCTGAGAGCTACATTTTCATTTGACACACTGTTTACTAGACATATGTCTACCGCATCTTGTAGGTGTTCTGTTAGTGTCTTTGAATCATCCCTAGAATACTTAGGGATAGTTTTTAAAGTGGAAGAAAGGATTGGGGCCCATACTGCAGGAGGTATTGGTGCTAACAAAGGAATACCAGTGTCCTAGGCTACATAATTTCTCACTGCCATAGGTGCAGGAAAAGGAGGCAACATTGGAGAAGGAGGAGATGGAGGAGGTGAAGGACTACCTTGATGACCTCTCGGGAGTACACAACCTAAGGGTGGTACGAGATGGCTAGGGAATCTTGCAGTTTACAATCTAGTTATAGGCCGATGAATCATACACACTTATAAGATCAAGCAAACGTGCTAGTTCGTGTCCCACCGAGCGTGCTAGAAAAATAATTGTTGATGCAAGATTTTAAAGGTAGCAATAGTCTTATGGGAAACTTAGCTATTGTGGGACATAGTGCGCTAGCTAGGTGACCTCTGGGGTTTTATCAAAGCCAACTCTTTGTTTAGTGGGGGAGGTAAGAGGTTAGAAACATAGAAAAAATTGAAACCTAAACTACAGGCGATGCGCCAAAATCATGGACAGATTTACCAAAGCACAGTGCTAAATGCAAAGGCCTGAACCATCAAAATGTTGTTTATTAAGTAAATTTTCTCAAAATCACTCTAAAACATAATAAACACCCTCAAATTGCATAGAATAATCTAACATAACCTTAGCCAACATAGAGGAGTCAAGAAACATGATCTGTATTTATTTAGCTATGAAAGATCACAAAAGCTGAAGAATAGGCATTCATACATTATAGAAAAATAATATCATAGACTAATAGTCTTACTAAATACATGAAAAGCACAAAGGCCGAATTGATTGGCACAATATGCGGTATTCAAGTTTAATAAAAATATTACAAAGTATTTTCCCAGTGTTTGGGAGCTTTTAGCAACTCAATAACAACCTTATAAAAGAGAAAAATGGTCACATATAAAGGCCAGTCCATTGCCTGAATGACCATAGAGAAAGAAGGCCATGAGCAAACATCAACGCCTCAGATCATATCAAGCCGCCACTGAAAACAACGATCGCGTAGGAGCACACCAACAATGTCATTGTAGGGGAAAGAAAACTATGCAGTAGTAGAAATGAACACGCGGCACCGAAGAATAAAACACGGCAGCAAGTGAGTACAAATGGTGCAACAGTAACCCCTAGATAACAAGTGCACAAAGAACTGCCACGCGTCGAGCAGATGGGGCCCGACAAAAATACCAACAAACGCCCAACGAAAAGCTTTGAGTGGGAGCCACATGGCACATGTCTAATGATAGAAACTGCATGGTGGGCCCAGTTTGAAAAGCAGCCAGAGAAAGCCACACATCGCACAAATGGAGACCGAAAAAAGAAAAGCAATATGGAAAAACAAAATCTTTGAGAGGAAGCCACGTGGAACACGCTGAAGGTTGTGAGTGATTTAAAGGTAAGGCACAACCGTAAAAATAAAAAACCGTGAAACCTGGCAGTTTTTTGTGAAACATGCTCATTTGGTGCTATGGGGACACTGGTTGGGGCCCACAAGGGGTGTGCATTTTTCTGACTAGGAAGTGTGTCATTGGCCGACATACCTATTGTATGATGACGTGGAATTTTCAAAGGTGTTTGACTCAATCTGAGTCATTCAACATGCCAACTCACTAGTGCATCAACAACCCTAATTTAAAACATTGAATCAACCATGTGATGGTTGTTTAAGCTCTACCAATGACATATATTAATGGCACGGTCTCTTCGATGGATATCAACCTGATTTCCATGCATGTGAGGGGTTATCTCCAGGATATCATGATGCATAGTACATCGATTTCCATGAACTTGGAAAATAACAATGGTGAAATTGACGTCAGCGAATAATCATTCGCTCACTCTGTGTTGGAGCATTGGTGATCACTTCATCAATTTGCTTGATAAATACTTGGCTGGTTATTCATTTTCATCACAAAAATTAAGGGTCTGAATTCTTCCGTGTTTCTACATTGAGTGGTTGTTTCTTCGGCAAAAGCTTTGGGCTTGAGTGCGAGATGAGCAAGCCAATTAATTTTAGTTCACTATTGTGTAGGTCTACATGAATGGAAACAAGAAGGTCTTAGGAGGAGATGAAACCACATGAATAGAGCACCATTTCAGGAACTCTTGGATGCAAGGAAGAGGACATAGGGTCCCTCCCGAGTCTTACAAGGAGCAGTCCTTAGCTTAAGGATGAGGTTACAAGAGTGTGTTGATGGTGTTTTCTGCACAACAACAACCTAGACAGAATATGATATCCTATCTCTCTTGAAAGGTAAATATCTATGGGAAAAGAGATAACCCCAAGGTCTCTAATGTTAGGTCTTGAAAATGCAATAAAACAACTCAGTGATAACTGTGAAAATGTTGGTAATCACAAAGGGACCTTACTACAAGAAAACACTAGACTGCGAATCTATCAAATCTAGCAACAAATTGATACTTCAAATCCTCAATTGAAAGAAAATAACAAAAGATAAAGGTTTCAAAGATAATTCTAGGTCTAATTCTAACCCTAAGATTGACAATGCCAAAAGATAAGATGCTCAAAATGGACCGATCTCTCATAAACTACTTTCTGTTTGACCCAGATAAATCTGCAATCTCCCAGGAATAGTGCAATCTTCTGAGGTATTTAAAATTTTTCAAATCATAAACATTTATTCAAAAAAAATCCTATTGCAACTGAAATGAAAAAACATTCATAACTGAACTAAGCACAATTTTAAGTCTAGGCTAACTTTACAAAGCAGCTAACAATCAACCAACTGCAAAAATTATGGACTAGAGATAGCTGCAAACATTCCAAAAATGAAACATTAAGCATCACCAAACCATCTAACAATAAACTTAAGCAATTTTAAAGATAGAACAACAAGAACCATGCCAGATAAAACTTAACACAAGAGAAATTCCAAATGACAACATCCTTCCTTATATTGATTCATGCAAAATGGAAACAATTCCCATCTTTTGTTACAACACTTGCTTGAAGATAAACCCTAATTCACTCAAATATGAAATCTCTATTCTATGTCTATATGTCTATGTGTCCTTTCTATCATCTATCTATCCTCTAAAAATGAGGCAACATGCCAATTTATAGAGAACCCCCAAGATAGGTCAGCCTCAATAAGGGTTTTACAATAATAAATGCCATACAATAGGTCAGCCTCAAGAGATATTCAAACACAACATGAAATATGCAATTTGCACCAATTTCATCCAAGTCGGCTTGGAGTCTCAAGAACTCGGTCCAATGCATGGGGATAATGGGAAGCAAAAATTTTGTTGCAGCCCTATATAACTACTTCCCATCCTTATCTTTAGCTCGTTCCACCTCACCATGCGCTGCCAACAACACTCTGTCCAATTCAGAAATAGGTGGCACAAGAAAAACCCTATCTTTTCTTTCCAGAGACTTGATATCATCTCTTGCCTGCCTTACTGTGTCATCCCAATTAGCCCTATATGTTAAATGCCTGTCAATAACTGCAAAGTAGGTTGCATCATCATCTAGCTGATGTTCAGTGACTGGACCTTCACTAATTGTAGAATAGACATCTCTACACCATTTCTTGAGTCGTTCCAAATTGAGATGCTTTAGAGCGAACTTCTTCCTCCCTGTCATGATTTCAAAGAATGAGATGCACTTATCATGAATGCCAGTCAAGGTGTCCTCAATCTGCCTCCCTTGTTTATGAATAGTCTTCAAGGCCCTTTGCCTCATCTGCAAGATCTCGAACCATTCCCAAGGCTCAAAAACCCTTGTAAAAGGAAGAATCCCACTCTTCACTAGTTTATCCTCAATGTACTCCATAATTTTTCTTGTTTTTTGCAACAAGAGACCTATGTCTTCCTTGTCTTGGGCTAGCATAGTCTTTAGCCAATCAACTAACATCATGGCATCCTTTGCAGTCGACAAGATATCCTTGCCGAAACCATCTCCTTTAGTTTGGAATCCCTACAACCAACCAACTGTGGCATGTGTAGTGCCTTTCATCTTTTCAAGCTCAGAGATGGTCTTTTGAGGCAAGAAACTGACAACAAAGGAGGAAGAGCCAATGGACTGCAATGGTTTCATCAACTCCTGTAATTACCTCTTCAATTTCTCATTCTCCCTTTCCAACTCGTGCCTAGTTTGTACCTCCTTCTTCAATTTTCCTACAATTACTGCATTGGAGCCTTCATACTCATTAATGTCTTGCTCCATAGAAGCATGCCATAAATCAATGGTTTGCACATGATAGTCCTTTGCATTCACCCCATCTCTATCTTTGTCAAGAGTAGGGGTAGCAATATGAGTCACCCTATTGCCTGATCCATCCCTCTCAATATTGGATACAACCCTAGCCTTCTTCTTGGTTTTACTTTTCCCAAATTTAGCCACTAGGTCATCCCAATTGGGAGGAGTGTCTTCCAGCTTTACCAATTTACTCTTCAATTCTCTATATAGCTAGTCTGGAATAGTGGAATCTATCTGCACTTTATCTTGACCACCATCCTTTTCTTGTTGGCCACTAGGTGCATCCTTCTCAATACTTGGCTCCGTAGGGATCTCCTTAGTCGAATCCTACTTATCCTGAGACTGTTCATCCCCTTTGTCTTGTGAAGGAATCTTAACTGGTATCTCCTCCTGTTGAGGGGATTTACCCAATTGCTCTTCTATAGGTGAATCCTCATAGGTCACCAAGGGAGACTAAACTACCTTATCGATTTTTGCCTCTGCATTGTAGAGGTCTCCTTCTTGGAACTCTTCTTCACCCAAGTCCTTAGGATCTTCATCCTTCCTTGGCTCTTCTGGCACACTGCTAGTATCTTGAGAAGGGGGAATGTTCTTTTGTTCAACGATAGGAGCAGTCACAGGAACATCCTCCTTTGTTGTAGCATTATTTGGGGAGGGAGTTCTTGACATCCTCATGCATACCTATTTTTTTCCTCTGAACTTTCTATCTCTACCACAAGTGTCTCACCCTCTTTTTTGAAATTTTCCTTTTCCATTTGTGACAATGTTACAAGTCTTCTTCTCTTCAGCAAAGGAGCAGTAGCATCCACCTCTTCCTTTTCTTCTTTGTCTTTCTCCACCCCTCTCTTTGAAGGATGCCTTCTCTTCTTAGCAATGGGATTCCTTTGTTTTTTCGCCTCTGCTACCTCTTTTATTTGAACATCTCTAACCTTGATCTTGAAGGGGGAGCCCACCTTGGCCTTGCCCTTAGGATCCTTCTCATGAGACTCCTCGGAAGCAGAATGAGACTCCAAGTCTCCCATCAAATCATAAGTGCACTGGACACCTTCACTTTCTAACTCTAAAATCTTGTGCTTCAACCACATTTTAGTATACTTAATCACAAGAGTCATAATTTGCTCCAACTCAGTAATTTTTTCTTCTAGCCAATCTACTTCTCCAACCGATTTATATTTTACCACCTCAAAGACATGGCCTTGAATCAAATTTATATCCTCCTTGACCTGGTTAGGAATGGCCTTTATGTTGTACAACCTTACTAGGTTCATTGGCAGCCTGGAGAATTTCTTCTTCCTTACATCAAATTCATCGCCAAGGTTAGCCCAATAGTCTTCAACATTGTCTTTGTGGTTGTACTCTCTGATGGCCTTCTTTTGTGCCTCACCTATGATATCAAACCTTGTCTTGTTGGAATGGAAGGAGAGGCCAAAAGTACTTAAATCCTCCTCAGAAGCATGAGCCGACTGGATGGAAGGGCATACCTCATTCATACCTATGTTTAATGGGAATTCATTCCCAAACCTTGTTTTATGCTTATCTCCCTTCACAATCACATCAAAGTCACAAATATGCCTAGTAACTTGCAACAGTATAATATGGTCAGTTGGGTACCTTGGGAGTCTGTAGGGAGCCCTTTGACAACCATCAATCCTAATATAGGAGAAAGTGGGGAACTCTATGAACCATGCCCCATACCTAATTGGCCTTGTCTGAAATCCTAACATGCTCTACTCTTTGCAACATCCTAGTAATATACATAGTAAATGCATCATTTTCCCTTCTATAGCTACCTCCTAGATGCAGCTGTGGATACACCTCTAGTGCTCAACCCCTTATATGGGTGGAATCTTGCCAATGTATACACCAGGTAGGAATTCATGGTGAAAGTATTGGTCTACAAGACATTACACATCTTCTCATGGATTACTGCACTTATGGCCCCTGCCCAGTGGTAATCTGTACCCTACTCCATCCAAGAAATGACATTAAACATACGACTCTCAAAAACTCCTGCATTCTTCAGTCCTACCAACCTGCTAAGGAGAGTGATGACATTATAGTATTCTCTCTTGAATTTGAGTCTGAATAGCTATTTTGGAGAAGTGGGACTTGGGCTTCTCCAACCAAGAATTAATCACCTATTGGGACTTAACCACATTCTCTTCATAGTATTTCTTTGTTGTATCCATATCAAAGGTCACCACATGTGAACTATCAGGTATATCAAAATTTCTAGCAATGGACACAAGGTCAAAGCTTGCCACAATCCTTCCCTAGGGGCCAATTATCCTTTGTGTTCCCCTGTCATAGTTTCTTTTTTGTTCCCCTGTCATAGTTTCTGGCACATTCCAACACTAACTCATAGCATTTTACTATGGAGGGGAAACAAACTACATGTGTTAACCTGGATTCCAAAGTTCTTTTGGCTAACAAAGGGAGGTTTTGTGCTACCATTTCAGCATTGAACTCCTCATAGTCCCACATACCCACATTGGTATCAATGATTCCTGACTAGATGGAAGTCAGTTTTCTCTCAAGAACCTTACTTTTTATATCCATCTTTATCTTCTCTGCATTGGAGATAGCAGAACTTTTTGCACTTGGATCTGTTCCCTTTCCCTTGCCATTCCTAGCAAAATCTTGTGTTGATCCTGCCTGTAAACAAGTAAAGACAACCAAAATGAGATCCAAGATAAACAAAAAGTTTAAGAATCAAATATTTCAAAGTTCAGAATTTAGCCTCCTTTACAAAATACAGACTAGAGAGGAATTCTGAGAAATTCAAACCAGATGAAATCCAACGAAACAGACATACAAACCTCACATAATCATTTCAATCAATATAATAAACAAATAACTTGAAACTACTTAGTATAAGTTCATTTGATCATATAAATTCATCATCAATAAGAAAATTCCTCATGTAATCATCAAATTCTTCATTCCCACCAAACTTCAGAAAAATCCACCAAAGACGGAAATCCTCGAAAACAACAACAGTTTCAATAACTCGAGAAAATGAAGGAGGTGTGGAACATCGGGAAAATCTCGATGGCATGGATTTTGGAAAAATCAAGACAAATTTACCATGAATGCTCAAATTTGGTAGAATGACCCAGCAATGGACACCAGGAAAATCCGGAGGAAGCAGAATTCTGTGAGGCAAACAAAAGTTTGGATTTAATAGGAAAATAAAAAAAACAAAGGAGAAACATGAAGACTCGAGGAAATCCAGTAGAGGTGGAATTCCGTGAAGATAATGAAAACCCGAACGCCTATGTTTCTCTCGTCCTCACCTAAATATATCGAATGGACACAGACTAAGAGCCTACAACTCGATAATGACTTGACTAAAACCTGTGAAAGAACGAAAAAGCTCAAGCACAAGTTTCTTGTAAATAAGGATAGGGAGTTCATGGAAAATGCAAGCAAGCCCCGAAAATAGTAGTGAAAGACCAGCCCAAAGAAAACATTCAAGACAAACACTTGAATAGACTAGCAAGACATGGAACCCCAAAATGCCTAGGAATGGCATGCACATTCAAGCAAGAACGAAGCAATGAATGACATGAAAGTGTATTCATTAAAGTATCCAAACCAAAAGCAGAAGTGAGAATATCTACATACCATGAGAATAGAAGGAACTGAAACCAGGGATGCCGACAAACAACCTTTACGCACGAGCAGAATATGAATAACACTTAAGAAATCTGAATGCAACATTCGAAATCTCTTCCAAATACACAATCCAGCAACACACCTCAAGCTCCAACACTACAAACTCAAATGGAAAATCACTTCCCAAAATTCAATATAACATTTTCCCGAAAGTCATGCAATCACCATTAATGCGATCAACAAGACGACCGAGACCAAAATCTAGAAATCCAACAAAGCAATGGACTTCAAAAACATCTGGACATGATGGATTCCCCCAGACTTGAGAAAAAAGGCAGCCATTACCAGGCATGAAAAGGGAACCAGGAAAGTTTGGCCAGGGTGGATTTTCTCGAACATAGTGAAAAAACCCGAAATGCACCCAGAACTTAAGGTTTGTCAATATTAATCATAAATGGGCCATTCCAACTAGTAGGATGAACATAAAAGCACATGAACAAGCAAGTAAAAATCCAAAAAAAAGGAAGACCAAGACACCAAAAAGGGAAAAATGAGGGTCCCTACTTTCAGTGGGGCGTGTGTGAAGAAATTGCACAGCAGAGTGGAGGTGACGAGCTTTGAATAGGAAAAGACGTCTATGGAGCATGGTGAAGGATTAAAGGATAACCCTAGGTTCAGTTGAGGCTCTTTGGGACAACAAGATTCACCCATTGATGTCTCTAGCAGCTCTGGTAGCAATGGTTCTGAGACTGATTTCGATGATCACATTTACCTTGCGTCTTTGACCGAGTTGTCTAGTGTGGATGAAGAGATCCTCATGGTAACTCCAATTACCATAGTGGAATCATCTGTTATTCTTGGTTCTAGTGTTGAGAAGGATAAGGCAGTGTCTTTCCTTCTCACTGAGGCTAAAACATGAAGTGACCATTTTTATCGTGGTCGTGGTGTTGATTTAGGTTTTGGGAGTTGATATGGTTCTCCGAGTTCTGCAATTTTTTTCTGGTGTTGATGTTGTTTCCTTTTGGGTTTGACGTAAAAAAAATGACAAAGCCTTGATGGCATTTTGTTGTGGTTATGGTGGCACCAACTGGTTATGAAGGCCATACATTTTTTGATTCCCATGTTCACCAAATGATTGCATCCAATTGTGTGGTAAATTGTGAAATGTAGATGAAATTCCATTTTTGAAATGAAACTCTACCATAATGTAATGGAAATGAGCCTGAAGCTTGTCACTCTTCTATTATATAAGGGAGATCTCAAGGCTCATTACAGTGGGTGGATTTTTGAATCTTGAAGGTCTAGGTGGTATATATTGAATGCATATAATGCTGAATTTAGGATGAGTTAGTTGGAAAATAGTCTTGGGTAGGGTTTGCATATGGGATGGTCTTAATATGTCTTATGTAATTATTGATATAGAAAGAAATCTAGAAAAAAGGTAATTTCTCTCCTGTGTGTGTTGTGATAGGCTATGAATGAAATTATCAAGGGTATTTTCATTTATCTTCAATAATTCAATTGAATGCATGATTCTATTTTTTTATTTAACTTAATGAGTTAATCGAATTCTTGAGAAAGGGTTGTAAGCTTGTGATAATGTGCTAAGGATCAGATAAGGAGTGTTGCTTTGAATTATGTGAAGTATTAGGATGTAATGCATTGTGAGAATCTTTCACTGATATTAGGGTTAATTGTTATGTATGATTGGATATTTTGTATGTGACTCCTACCCAATTTGATGAGGCACTGGCTAATTCATTTAGGATTCTTTTAAATAACTAAAATCAAAAAGCCCTATGTGTGGATTCAAGGTCAAAACATTATACAATTCAAATCCTATCTGTTATGAGATGCAAATCTCATATAATACTTGTATTCCTAGCAAATATACGGTCATTTGTGTAAAGGTCATCCAAACCTTTGATAAATCTTGTATTTTTGCAAGTTAGTAGGAATTTATCTATGTGTGAAGTGTTCTTGAGGCAGGAAATATCATATGAACACAAATAGGAAAACCCTCCTTTGGTCTCACAAAGCCTAAAGAGTAGGGATAAATCTATTAGAAGCTTTATCTATCAGTCGGCCACTAGCTTTTGTGATTCATGAATATAGAGATTGGATATCTCTTAGAAAATTGCAAAGCTTAGCTAGAAAAAATACCAAGAACAACCAAAAAGGATGGTGAATGGAAAATTTGCACAGATTCAAGAGATATTAACAAGATAACCATTTGGTATAGGTTTCCTATACCCTAGATGGAAGACCTCATGAATAGTTTGGTAGGGGCAAAATACTTTTCCAAAATAGACTTAAAAAGTGGCTACCACTAGATAAGAATCAAAGAGAGTGATGAGTGGAAGATGACTTTCAAGACTAATGAGGGAATTTATGAATGGTTGGTGTTTCCCTTTGGGTTATCTAATACTCCTAGCACATTCATGAGACTCATGAATGAGGTTCTAAAGGATTTCATTAACAAGTTTTAAGTGGTGTATTTTAGATGATATCTTGGTATTTAGCAAGACAAGAGAGGACCATTTGGATCAATTGGACAAAGTGTTGGGGAAGCTACATGAAGAAAATCTCATGATCAACCTCAAGAAATGTGAATGGATGAAGCAAGAACTTGTGTACTTGGGTTTTGTGATCTCAGGAGGAAATTTGAAGATGGATCCAAAGAAAGGTGAGGTCACTCTCAACTGGACTACACCTAAAATAGTTGGGGAAGTCAAAAGCTTTTATGTTCTAGAAAGCTTCTACTAGAAGTTTATAAGAGGATTCAGTCACACTATGGAGCCTATGATAGACACCATCAAAGGGGAGAAGAGAAGCCTATTTCAGTGGACAAAGGAGGTTGATCAAAGATTTGAGTACCTCAAGCAAAAGGTAGCACAATAACCAATCCTTACACTTCCTAATTTTACTAAGGTATTTACAATAGAATGTGATGCTAGCAACTTGGCCATAGGGGTAGTATTAAGTTAGGAGGGGAAACCCATTGCATTCTTTAGTGAAAAATTGAATGACACAAATAAAAAATATTCATCATATGACTTAGAAATGTATGCTATGTTGCAAGCACTTAAAAAATGGAGGCACTATTTGTTACCCAAGGAATTTGTGGTGTTCACAGACAATCATGCACTGAGTTTTATGAACAGTCAAGATAAATTGAGCCATAGGCACATGAAATGGGTGGAATATCTGTAGGCTTACACATTTACCATAAAACATACGAAGGAACAAGCCAAAAAAGTGGCAGATGCTTTGAGTAGGAGGGAAATTCTAGTGCAAGAGGCACAGCTCCAAATTATGGGTGTAGACTCACTAAGAGGTATGCACAAATCTGATGAAGACTTCCATGATATATTTTTTGTTTATGAACAGTCCCAAGGATAATTTTATAAGGAGTATGAGGATTGTGTATTTTAAGATGGACTACTCTTCAAGGGGGCTAAATTATGTATACCTAGGTGTCCATGAGGGAGAATTTGGTTAGGGAGAAGCATAGTGGGAGCCTAGGAGGGAATTTTTGTTGTGAAAAAACTTTAGATCAGATCAAAATATTTTATTACTAGCCTAAGATGCACTTAGATGTGAAGAAGTATGTAGAAGGGTGTGTTATATGCCAAAGGGTAAAATGAACAAGCTCCAATGTTGGTTTATATCAGCCTTTGCCCATACCAAGAAAACCATGGGAAGCAATATGTATGGATTTTGCCTTGGGTCTACCAAGAAATTCAAGAGGATATGATAGTGTGTATGTGGTGGTAGATATGTTTAGCAAAATGGCACACTTCATTGCATGAAAATAAACTAATTATGCCTCCCATATTGCAAGTTTTTCTTTAAGGAGATAGTGAGAATACATGGGTTGCCATTGTCAATAGTGTTTGACAGAGATGCAAAGTTCCTTGCCATTTTTGGAGAACATTATGGAGAAATTTGGGAACTAACTTAACCTTCGACTCTGCCTACCATCCTTAGACCAGTGGGAATAGATCATTGGGAAATCTACTGAGATGTTTAACTAAGGAACACAATCAGTCATTGGATTTGATCTTACCACGGGTAGAGTATGCTTATAATGACTCAATCGATCAAAGTATTGGTAGAGGTCCATTTGAGGTTTTCTATGGGATGCATCCAAGGAGTGTTTGTGATTTAAGGGACCTGAGTGGAATGAACAAAAGGAGTGCTCAGGGAGAGGATTTTTTTGTGGCTATGCATGCCATACATAAGCAGGTCAAAGAGACACTTTAGAAGAATGTGAACAAGTATAAAGAGAAGGAGACTTGAAGAGAAGGGATTTCCAATTCAAAGTGGGAGATCTAGTGTGGGGATATATGAGAAAGGAGGTAATACCTGAGGGAAATTATACAAAGTTGATGATGAATAAGATAGGACCATGCAAGGTGGTCCACAAGTATGGAAACAATGCTTATGAGATTGAAATCCCACAAGGAGTTTCCATCTCACCAATTTTTTATGTTACTAACCTATATCCCTTCAAGGGAACTATTTTTTCAGATAAAGAAGCAGGTGAACCTAAAAAATGATGAAGAAGAGTGGATCAAATATCTTCCACCCAGTCAACCAATGAAGCTTGAAGCTATCTTGGACTCAAGGGAGGTGAAAAGAACAAGGAGGAATGTATATAAACAAAATTTGGTAAAGTGGCATGGACTACTTGAAGAAGATGCAACTTCAATGTTTGAAGAAGACATTGCTCAACATGGAGTCACTTTTGAAGACCTCATTTCATAAGGAGGATGAAATCCTTTCCTCCTCGGGTGTATGGTGCAGGGAACCTTCATAATTTTGGCTTGTTTTTCATTTTAAATGGGGTCTAGTTTTGGATAATGACACCTTATATTTGTAATAAGGTCGATATGAAAAAATTTGTGATGTAAATAACATTATTAAGTAGTGTTAGGGGTGTGGTTTCAATAATTACAATTATTATTACATTTTGCAAAGTTGATTAGTGTAATTTTGTGTTAAAATAAAGGTTAGTTGAAATTTTAAGTGTTAGGCCTTTTGAAATTCTATTGTGGCCATTGAGTGTGGTTGAGAAACATGTTAAAAATCTTGACAAATATTTAAGCATGGTTGGCCGTTGAATATTTTGAAGATTGAATACAAAAATACTCTATTTTTTGTATTTTTTTCCTAAAAATACTTGTGTTTTCTGTTATGTACGATATTGTACCATCTATGCTTCATGTGAGACATCTGAAATTTGTTGGTGACTAGTATAATCTTTCATTTTAATGTAATTTGATAGGTTTTCATTGAGAATCAAGGAAGAAAATAAAGATTTACCGTAAATAGGGGTTTAGCTAGGGTTTTGAAGGGTTTGATAGAAAATGAAGTTTTAAAGGCCATTCCACCGTACTGTAGTTTAATAATCTAGTGGAATGGGCCTGTTAGAAGCTATGGTAGGTGTTTTTTTGTTTTTTAGGAAGGGTGGTGTAAATTATGAGGATGTAGCATGTGCTTGGGACTTGGCAAGTTGATTGCTAAAGTGTGAAATGACTGGTTATTAAAAAGGACAGTGAAAATTTGGATTGTTCGGTGGAAACTACTAATGGAAATGGTGGTTTTGTGACTGGTCAAAGGTGTGCATAATATTTTTAAGTTATGTAGTGATATTTTGATAGCCTTCTTTTGGAAAGGAGGCCTAATTAGGCCATAGAGCAATGCTGAAGAGCATATTGGGTTATGTCAACCCAAAGAAACCCTATCAGAGGGTTTGATATATTGAAATAATAGTTGATGGATCCTTGTAATTATGAGAATAAAGTGTTGATAGTAATTTTAGAGGAAGATATAGTTGGATAAGAGTGTCTAGATGCCTAATTGTGAACAAGCAAGGTTGCAAAGGGAAAAACCCCTTCAAAAGGTGATTGTGGTTTGTAAACCAATTGGAATCAGTGTGTTTGAGTCCATTACCACTCTGTCTTACATAAAAAACCCCCATCATTTATCAATCAAGGATCTAGTTATATTGAGACACTATTGTTCTTCTAGCATAATTTAATTATTATCCCCTTTATATTTATTCCATCATTATCCTCTTTCATTATTATCCCCTTTCCATCTATTTTGTCATCATTCCCTTTCCATCCATTTTATATTTATCACTTCCACTTTCTCAAGTCCAAGGTCTACCCAATCATCCCTAATAATCCACGTATCCTCTCATCATTCCTAGCTATTTTCCTCTTGGATGCCTATCACAAGGTCCCAAACAATAAATCAAAATATGTCCTCTCAAGATTTTCCCTCATCATCTCATAATACACCCTTTGATCAGAGAGTTTTTCAAATCCCCATGGAGAATCTATATCCATATTACATCATCCATGATAATGATTCAAGTGACCAAGACTCAAAAAATAATTAGAGGACTTTTCCCAAGATACCCAAGCTATGGAATTGATGCATAGATATATCATGAAGCATCCCGACCAAGATATCATTATGCTTGTAATCAAAGGTTCCAAATTACCCCAAGATTTCAAGACATCTCAAATCATCCAACAACCTCCTTCTAAACCCCCACCTTCCATTCATCATAATCCTCCATATCTTCCATTGTCTTCTAATCCTCAAGATCCTTTATCTCTCCCATATTATTCTAACATCTCCATTTCATCTCAAATCATAAATCCCACATCTCATTTACATATCAAAATCCCTTCTCATACCAAAATATTTCATTTCACATCCCACAACCTCAACATTTCATCCCTTTTCCTTATGTCTCTACATACATCCCTCATAACACATCATATCATCTTCAAACCTCAAATTCAATTTCTTCTAACCCCATGTCATCTTCTTATCAATACCTCTAATCTTCCAAACCTATTTTATTTACTCATTATCATCTCTAATATTCTAATACCATTCCATCCTCTTATAAATACCAACATCTATCATTCTATAAACCTCCAATATCCAATTATAACTCACCTCGTTTCAATTTCACAATTATGTTGGCCCAAGATGTGCAACAAATAAAGGATACCCTCAAGGTAATTCAACTAGGACATCATAAAAAACATTATACCTTCGAATAAATATGTTCTTATCCTTTTTACAAGTCCATACCATGATCCCTTTTTCCCAAAACTTTGAAATACATAAATTGGACAAGTACAAGGGAAAGGGATATCCTAGGGAAAAATTAAAATAGTTCTACATTTTATTCCAAGAGATTTCATATCTTGATGCTTACCTCTTGAGGCTCTTTCCTAGAATCTTGGTTGGACAAGCCCTTGATTGGTTCACTCATCTCATCACATGGGACAATCACAATATTATCCAAGCTAGCCAATAAATTTTTTAGTCACTTTTCTTACAACATAAAAAATAATATCACCATGATAGATCTTTACAATAGTAAAAAGAGGACCGACAAATCATTTGCCCCATTCTTGTAAAGATGGAGACATCTTGCTAGTCACTTTGCATGGTCTATACCTGAAAAATAATTTGTAAGTATCTTTGTAAAGAACTTAAACACTGAATTGGGATTCCATATATACATGCAATATGCTCACTCCTTTGAAAAGATCACAGAAAAAGGATTAGCCATAGAAAAAACCCTTATAGCTAAAGTCATACTCAAGATATAAAAATAAGATAAAGATAACAATCCTCAATCTAGAGATAAATACCATTTTTGGAATAAAAGAATATGGTCAATGTTGGTGTGACTAATTTAAAAAAAAATCAAAAAATCTAAATACATCCACCATCATCATCTAAAACAATCTATCCCCCCAAAAACATGTGAATTATCCCTAAAGGTCAACCCAAATGACATACTAGACATGAATATACCCCCTTGGGTGAACAAATTGAATCTATCCTCCAAAATATCATCCAAGCCAACATGATCCAATTAACACCTATCAAAACCCTTGGTCTTTATGTACCAAAACCCTCTTGCTACAAAGATCATGAATTTTGTGACTACCATAGGGTTCATGGGCATAAAACCTCCCCATGCATGAAACTTAAGAATTCTATCCAAAATATTATCAATCATTGCATCTAATCTAATTTTGTTATTGGCTAGATCAAACAAAGTCCTTCCTAAGTAGCCACTATAACTATAAAAGTTCCTAATTGTTTTGTCAATACTCAACATTGTTGAATCACTATCCAAGGAGCTTCATCCTCCTCTCCACCTATAAATAAATATAGTATCCTTGAAAAATTGAACAAAATGCTAGCACAAATATCTATACTTGAACTACTATAAATATCTCCTATCCACAAGTACCTTATTAAGAAAGCCCTCCATGAAACCTATGTCTAGCTATCAACATCTTTTTTAGTTTCAAGCCATGATAGGACACTTGTCATCTGCACAAGCTCTCACCTTCTCCACTAAAGGCATGCCTTCCATTAATCCATCTCATAATCATTCACCTCATATTCAATACCACACCCATAAAACAATAATCAAACAAATCCTAGTTGATTGGAGATCAGGACTTAGTCTTTGTAACCTAAGTCTAATAAATAAATTGAGGTATTCTAATGATTTTTTAATCCTTACACAAAAATTAAGAAAAATTATATGGAAAAGTTGACTATTAATCTAAAGGTTCTATGAAGCTACCCATCTAGGTTGGACCCGCACCAGTTGAAACCACTTGCCAAATCTTTTAGACCTTGATCTACCTATAACATCCTTCTTGTCCACCCATGGATTAATGCCATGTAATCCATTCCATCCACATTCCATAAATGTATAAATTTCTCCCATAATGGAATTGAAGTTATTGTACATGTTGATCCACATTAATTCCAATATTGCAAACCCTTACAACATAGTCATGGCCTTTCACAACATTGTTGTAACAATGTTACATCATCATCTTCATCTTCATACATTTATCCTTCATTGGTACCCACCTCTCACAATCCCTTAGAGAAATTTTTTGAGATGAAAGACCTCAATATTGGAGAATATGAGTTACAAGCCTTCCACATCGAACCCACCTCACCACCATCCACTTCATCCCTATTTATTGATGTCTATGATAATTCTATGTTTGATCATGATCTCTATGATAATACACTATTTGATAATGATCATCTTGAGGAAATCCAATATCATATCCCTTCCACTCTGGACAATCCTTCTATATTGAGGATCCTAGGTTAGGGTATACTTCTTCTAATGCTACCTCTAATGAGCCTTATTCCCAACTTGTAAAGTATGTGAAAGCTTCCTTTGACATTAATAGTTCCAAAAAGGATATTCATGAGGAATCCATTAAAGGCATAACCGATCTCTTCCATGAATCACACATCTTTACCATCTCATTGAACACATCCAATTCATCCACTTCCATCCATCTCCTATACTTGGATCAACAAGTGTCATCTAAAATGAATAATGTTATCAATCAAAAGTCAAAAATAATAATAAAAGATTTATCAAATGGAGATCCAAAATCAAAAGAAAAAATAAAAATAAATAAATGTCATTTATTCAAAATCAAAATCAAAAGCTATTGGATTAATAAAAAATCAAATTAAAAAATAACAAAAAGATTTTTTTAATCTCCAATCATTCCCCTTCATCCAAAATTATTGGGGGCATCTATAAAATAAAATATCAAGAAATGAGCTAGTTTATCCTAATTCTTCATCATCATCATCATCATCCTCATGTAAACCATACATTTTACCAAATCCACCCATATCCATACTTTCATTTTATAATTTGACCCCCCTGGCAATATATCTCAATAGACCTTTGATGGTGAATCCTTCACATTTTTTAATCTAATGGTTTCTTGAACTCCTTTTTGTGTGAATCATGATGGCCCACATAGTGGGCACATTAGTTATCATACCTTATCTCCCTCCATCCATCACATAAATCATCCTCCATATTCCATATCATACCATACCCATTCATATATTATGCTTCTTCATCCATCCATTAAAGAGAATCCACCATGATCACAACATCATCAAGTCTCATGTGTATAAAAAATTAAAAAACTAAACAAAATCTAAAAATCCAAGGAAAAGTCAAAAAACATCAAAAAAAGTAAAGAGAAATAATTAATACACATGTGAAAACCACTTTGGTGATTCCTTAGATAAGTACCATGGTGAAAACCTAAAAATAGGCACCATGTTTAGTAGTCTCTTATCCACCATCTCCTAGGATTTCATCATGTCCGCTATCATTCCTTATCCACATCATAATAAATTACCAATATCCACCCCATCCACTATCATTTTTATCCATATCACAATAAATTGTAACCCATCTTCATCCACCCATCCATAATAAATCTCTCATGGATTTTTTAACCCTGATCAAGTGTCATCCCTTATCCATCCATTATCAACCACCCTTCCCCATGCTTTCCTATGTATTAGATGTAAATTTTACATCTACATTATGTTAAGGATTTGATCTTGTATATCCTTAGTTTCCTCTCACTTTGGCCTTCAAGTCTCATGCATTTGGAGTCCATCTCTTATCTTCACCCATAATAAATAGAACGTAAACCCAACCCATCCAACCTTCTATCATCTCCATCCCATCTCAAACATAATAAATAAATCATCATCCTATCATCCCATCCAAAAATCAAAATATTGCACTATTCAGATTTCACATTCAATCAATCCAAACATTTCAACCAAGACATAAATCCTTAATCAAAATCATACCATGAGATTATTTTTCAAGCACTAATTAGTCATCTTATCATTTTGACAACTAATCAATCAATCAATCATCATCTTATCAAGTAATTTCTTATTTGATTATCTAGGCCTAATTATAAGATCTCCATCCTTATCAAATCCTTTCTTAGATAATTATCCAAGCCCAATCATAAGAACCAAATAATCATCCTCATCATCATTTGATATTTGGCAAGAGATACATTGGTTGTATGACATATTTTTAGTAAGTATTTTGTTTTGATTTATCTTTTGATCATTATGTTTGAACCCATGACTACACCTACTTACAACCACCTTGACCTATCTATATCTTCGTGTGTCACAACTGGTGTATAATGGGGCATCATTTTATCTTATATGTTATTCTTTCCATTGTTTGTGTGTCAATTCCATGCAAAGGTTACCTTTTCTCCCTGGTTCTTCATACCTTGGTGAAAATTCTACCTTTTCTATATCAAATTTTAGGATTGCTTAATACATATTGGCATAACTCATCTATCATCATAAAATTTACCTTCCTTTTCATCCCCTTTCAATAAAATTCCCCTTCCTTTTCATCTCCTTCATCCTCTTTCATCTTCCATTTATCTAAATTTTAATCCTAATACCTTGTTGATCCCTTCCATTTTGAGAGCACATTTTTGTTCTCCTATCCTGCATGTCCTCTCAAGGGGGCATCCCATCACCTAATCATTAATATTTCCTTCTTCATCCATTTTCATCCTCCCTTTTATTGGGGAGTCATAATTGATCTTTATGCCCTCTCATCCTTGATCCTTATCCTCTCTCATCCACTATATTTTAAACTTATTTGATATAATGCCACTTTGTGATGTCATATTAAAGAGGGGGAAAATGTACACCTAATTTTATCCTATCCTTATCCATTAATTAAATAAGTATCTATTATTTATTTAATTATTTCCATCTATTCATATATTTATCCTAATCCCTTAATTAAATAAATTTCATTATTATTTAATTAATATCCCTTATCCTAATCCATTAATTAAATAAATATTTATCATTTATTTAATTAATATCATTTGACATAATCCTTTAATTAAATAAATATTTATAAGTTATTTATTTATTATCCCATCACTATCCCATTAATTAGTCTATACTTAATTTATTTAATTAGTCTATACTTAATTTATTTAATTAGTCTATACTTAATTTATGTAATTAATTTCCCTTTATGCTCTATCCTTTCCTAGCCCTTCATCTTGTTCACATGGATCATAATCTAATTTTTTCTCATGTGACAAATGCCCCCTTCACATTTCTAACTAGCTCCTTGCCTATATTCATTGAACCTAGACACCTAATCAAAAGTCAAACTAACTCTTCATCTTATCCACTCATCCAATTTAACCTCTTAATCTTAGTCATTGCCATACGGATTTTTGTCCTTATCTTAATTCCAAACCTAGATCCTACCTATAATTTGGCACTTGTCATGTGATGGCATCCTTGATCCAAACCCTAATCATCCTTCAATATTATCCATCCATTATATGTTGTGTAGGAGCATTTCATAAGGAAGATTAGATCAAGTGTAAGTTGTGTAATAAGTAATTGAAGATCCACAATTCATATATATGTGTAATCTAGTAGGACTGTTGTCTTAGTTATTAAGTTGGTTCTTATATATTTGTATTTGGGATTGGTTTCTCTATAGGTTGATTCCTACAAATATAGTAGATGATTGGTTTCTTCGATAGGTTGGCGGGTCTACTTCATGATTGTAACTTATTCATTATTTCAATGAGCCTATATTTGTATAGTAGCTCCAAGCAACTCTTCTCATCACGGTTTTTTCCATTTGAGGTTTCCATGTATATCTAGTGTTTATTGTGTGAATTTGTGCACCTATGTTTCTTAATTAAAACTAGTTATTTTGATGATTTAAGATTCATGTTTGGAGAAGTGAGTAATCGTAATTCATGTTAAATTAAATATTTTTAAATAGATTTGATATACAGATTTAGCCCACCCCCTCTTAGTATATTGTGTGCCCTTCAATTGGTATCAGAGCTAGGTTCCTTGAAGAATTTTAATAGTTTGAGGTAGATCCAATATGACACACTCAGTTTCTCAAGAAGGTATTTCTTCAAACAAGGAACCATTGTTTGACAACTCCAATTATGCATTTTGGATAGTAAGGATGGAAGCCTATTTGATGGTGTTAGGGTTTGATGTATGGAAATATGTTATGGATTTTTATAAGATTCCAAAAAGTCCCCCAAGAGATCATGGTAGGAAGGGAGCATCTGAAATGAATCCAAAGGAAATAAATGGTATTTTATATGGTCTACCTAACTCTAAGTTTATGAAAATAATGCATTGCAGGATTGGAAAGAAGTTTGGGATAAACTCTACAATATCTATGAAGGTGATAATAGAGTAAAAGAGGAAAAAATTCAGACCTACTAGGGAGTTTTTGAAGGTCTAAACATAAAGGAGAAAGAATATATCATTGCATACCTACTCTATGTTGATGAAGTCAACACCATCAGAGGACTTAGTGAAGAAGTGAACCAACCTGTGATTGTTAAAATGGTACTCAAATACCTTCTCCCTAAGTCTGATTCATAAGTTTTAACAATAGAAGAAGCCAACAAATTGAATAGTTTGACTATGGAGGAACTACATGGGACATTAAATACATATGAGATGAGAATTATGAGAGACAAATTTTCACGAAAGGAGGCAACTTTCAAGACTTCAAAATAAAATAGGGATTCAGATCATAGTGAATATTTTAATCCGAAAGAAGAAATTTTTGTGAGGAGATTAAAAAGAGGTACCAAAAAGTATAAAGCTAAGTTACCTTTCAAAATTTTCAATTGTGATAAAATTGGGCACATTGCTTCAAAGTGAAAACTGAGAACTGAAAACAAGAAGAATGGTTGGTATACTAAGGAAGAAGGTTACTAATCTAATGAGTATGAGCTACATACCTCAGGAAATTAAAAATATTTATTGATGGAATTGGAATCCCTAGATGGTAATGTTGAAAATATGTTTTGTAAAAATGAAGAAGAAGATGAAAAAATAAATTTTGAAGAAGAAATCCACTGTGCTCGCAGAGTGATCAATAATCTTAAGAAAGGAATATATAGGATATAAAATCTAAATATGAATTGTTACTATAGACATCTAAAATTGACCACATTTGATCAATTTATCCCTATTTCATCTAATTCCCCTATAATTCATAGTAACTAAATAATATCCTTTATTTTCCTCTATTTTATTAAGTCCTAGCCTAAGGAAAATAATTTAATTTAATTATTTATCTACATCTATCTTACCTTATCCCTTTCTAAAAAAACTTAAATAAATAAGGTATTTATTTAAGCTACCCTCTCACATGTCCCATCCTCCATATTCTCCCACTTGTACTAATCCTCATCCTAATCCTCATCTAACCTATCTATTAATCATTTGCACACAGTTAATACTTGATTAAGTGAGTTCAACCCTTCCCATCACATCAATCACATGGGCCTTGTACCGTCAAGTGTAAAATATCTCTCTCATGCTCTTTCCTTATGCCACTTGGCACAATCTTGTGGCTTGAGAGATCACATTCATCCTAAACCCTTGATATCCATCAAGCAATCCTAGTCATTCATCCATTTTCCTCCTATCCTATATATCCATCACTTAGCCATTTTTTAAGTCATCACGATGCAATTACACATTCTTGAGAAATTACATAATGTTATGCTACCAATTTTTTTTACAAAACACATCGAAATTGACATCATAGGGGAAATCTCATCATCGATCTCATCAAAATTCTAGTGTTTCATCCATTTTGGTGAAGGTATGAGTTCCTATCCCTAATCTTGAGTGATGTATGATCTTGGTGTTTTCTTGGTTTTATTGTTATTTCCTTGCACTTAGAATATGAAATTCATTACAAACATTTTGGCACACTCGATGTGGCCCACATCATGGGGTCTACTAACCATCCTTCTTAGTTTTCATGAGTTTGGTAGTTGTAGGCTTCTTGCACAAAGATAGATCTACTACATGAATAGATTCATCTCCTACAGAGGTGGATATTCTTTATCCCCTCTATCGACTAGTCAAACCATAAAGAATAGATGACTCTACTAGATTACAAAGGTGGATGTGCTACATAGGTGTAACCACTTTCTCTATAAATGCAGATTTGGAGACAAGTATGTGTCATTACAAGGGTGGCTATAGAGATAGGTAGACTCAATTTTATAGAGGTATCTTTGATCCTACACAAGAAAATTTATTGAATATAGGGGAAAATATATAGAAAAGCAACTATGCCACCTATAGGTGCAGATCTATAGGTACAAGGGTGGCTCCACTCTACTAATAGGTGGCTCTATTGGTAACATATCTTTTATAATTTCATTCCAAAAATTTCAATTTTTTTCCAGTTTATCATTGGTCTACTAAGTTCCTATGAGTGTTTTTCATCCATTTTCAGCTTCATTCATCCAAGACCAGTGTTTTGACTACAAATGAGTTCCTTGTAGGACACCTGTTGATGAACTTTATGTTATTTTTTACTTATTTAGGCATATTTTGTTTTCGCTTAAAGGGTAAATTTACTTTGTGTGTTGTTTTTGGAGTCACTTGTTGATTTATGATCTCCCCTTATACCTTTTGGTGATCCTAGGGGTCATAAAGTACAAGCTAACTCAAGTCCATTTGTTATCCTATGTGTGATAGTCTATGTGTATACTCTATTCTTACACTACGTGCAATCCTAGAGATAAAAAATAACTAACATTACCTTCCCTTTAGGAGGATTAATTGGTGATTTCACCACCTCAATGGATGACCTCAAGTGTGTGAACCGACAAGGTAAATAGTGGGGGGAACAAAATTTGCACCTGAATCTAGTCACATCATGCCTAGCGAAGCTTTAATACTCACGTGATTTTGAGTTAGGATTACAGGGTTGGTTTGAATAACTTGATTGATGTTCTCAACCCATGCTTGTGATGGGATAGTATTCATGGGTGTGCCTTACATAACTTCCTAATATTTATATGTTTCACTAGATAACTTGTACTTTCCTAGCTTAAGACTTTTCAGTTGTTTCCTATTGTAGTGAATGGTACATTATCATGCCCAAAGCTACTCACCATATATCTCCCTGAGTAGAGGTAGTAGCTCTTTGGGGAATGTCTCAGGACCTCTAGAGAAAGGGAAAAGGTGATCCCTTGTACTACTAGATCCCTATCTACTAAATCTTAACTAGGCAGCATGAAGAGATATTAGCCTCTTGGTTGGTGGGACTACGATATGTTATCAATCCCACTTAAATAATTTAGGCTTATACTCTTTGATGTGTTTTATTTTTGATAGCAATGATTATATTTAGTCTATCCTATTTGTGTATGTCTTTCATTTGAGTTATCCTCTGCCATGAGGTTGCTATCCTTAGACAAGTATATGTGTTTGGGTTACAAGAGGATTCACTCTATCAATAGGCGATTGTGTTTCCTTTGTCCTTTTAGTCATTAATTATATAGGTAGACATGCTCTATCGATAGGTAGTTGTGTTATGTTCATGGAAAGTTGTGCTTAGTCCATCTTGTTAGGTATTCTTAGGTGGCTCTACTCTACTTAAAGGTGGATCCAATTTTCACCTAGTCACCCTAGATATGTAGATATGATATGTTGATGAGCGATCCTCCATCTTTAGAGGTAGATTCATTGCTAGGAAAATCCACTGATCAACTTGGTTAACCCTCATACTTGGTCAAATATAATCTATTTTGGTGTGGATTCATTCATAGGTGGTTGAAATCTATCATTAGGTGATATTGATATAGATAGGAATCTCTACTCTATTAAGGGGAATATTTTTTCATAGGAATCTCCATTATGTGGATAGGTGGATCCACACTATTCTTGAGTAGTTCCATTCTTTATACAAAATATAGAGAGAAAAACCTTCATATCATGGATAATCAGTGTCTTCCTAAGTCCAAATTTGCAATCCAATCATTTTTCCTCACCATAATCATATCTAAATGATCTCTTTCATCTCGAAAACCACCATCAACCTATCCAAAACATCATCCCCTTTGAACAAGGAGTCAAATAGACCCATCCTATTGACAGTCAAATAATCCATAATCTAAAATTGAAGCTCAAATACTTGATCAAGATCCTAAATCCCAAATTAATAATTATTCATAATGCTTTCTTGGGAACCTAGCCTATCCCAAGTTATTCATCCCTCATTCAAGGTATTTCACCTTGAATAAGAGGTGTAGTTTTCATCAATATCTTCTCTTGCTTGATAACTTAGCCTATCTTAGCTAGGAAATCCATCCAATTGAGCTTTGGCATAGGATCTCAACCATAGTTGAGAGGATACTATTAACCATCCATCCTAACAATCACCCCATCTGTTTAACCACATCCTTGAACTTAGGAGACCATCTCACCATATCATCAGATCATCCTAATTTGAGCTTAAACCAAATCCTAAATTTGAGCTTAATATAGATCCCAATTTGAGCTTTAGTACATCGACATCCAAAGATCTTTTGATATTGAAACAATTCTTAAGATCCCCCCTTTCACATTCTTCTAATCCATTCTATTTACCTTCTAATAGTCTATTCCCATCTCCTTCATCCATGTCCATCCAATTCAATATCATGAATCATCCTCCTTCCTCAAGACAACCAAAAATAATAATCAAGGGTGATTCCAATTACATTGAAGATGACATTGAAAGTCTCTTTAATCAAGATGAGTACAGAATAGATCCTTTTGATGATATCATTTCTAGAAATCTTTTCATAAGCGTCATCCAAAATATAATCACTCATGCAAGCTATCCCATCATGCCTCCATCCACACCCATTAGCAATATTTATGCTATATTTGAAAAGAGAAATCTATTAGCTCCCCCATCCACATCTCCATCTTATCCCTCATCTACATCTCTCTCTTATCTATCACCCACATATCCCCCTCACCCAATATCCATATCTCCATTTTCTCCTCTAGCCATATATCAACATCCATATTTACACAACAAGACTATTAACTTCAACTCTAGTTCAAATCCACAATCACATAACCCCCCAAACCATAGATCCCAATCTATAATCCTTCTCGAATATTTTATTCTAATCCTCCATCTAATATTGATCACCCAACTTATCCTAATCCTCCACCTATTCTTAATCCTCCATTCATTCCCAACTCTACATCTAATCCTAATTCTCCAATCCATAATCCTAATAATCACACTACCCCCTTCTTCCAGTTACCCATAATCCTCCACCTAAGCCTAAAATATACAAGTATCCCATTCTATATGTCATCCAAGGACTCTTGACAAATAATTCATCACCAAATCCGCATCCCAAATTTTTGGAGTCCGTTCACCCCACTCCACCATGCACAATCATTGGTGATGAGGTCCTTCTCAATCCTATGCCTATCATTCCTCTTACCACTCCTAACACCATCCAAACCATTGAAACCATATAATGCATCCAATCCCCTTCACCTACTCGTATCATTAACCAAAAACACTCCAATGAACTTCATGAATCCTCTATCCTTACATCTCCCCCATCTAAGAAGTTCATCCAACACTCATCCACTACCCTCCCACCCACACAAGTTGAAACATGCCAAGATCTTGTTCCAAATAATACCAATACATCCCTCATCCAAATGAAGCTCCTACAATCCCATCTACTCCATCTCAATATCATAGTACCACCTCCACTCCATCCCATTATCCCCTTATCAATCAAGCTATAATCGTTTCTTGCAATCCCTTAAATGATCTCTTAGCACCCCCTCATCTAAATCAAGAGCATACCATCCCACCCAATCCCTGTCATGACCCCTTATCACTTGATCCTCCTAATCAAGATCCTACCATCCCATCTATTCTACCTCATGATCCTTTATCACTTCATATCCAAACTATCCCAACACCACCTCCATACCCCATTGGTCCTCTTACATTCACCTGTGGTTTTTCTCTTGTAGGAAAATAAAAAATCATATCCACAACCCATCCTCCTCCACCTAATAATGGAATCACATCATGTTTCCAAAATAACAAGCATCCTACCATAAACTGAATGATCAAAACCATGAACTATCAAGGCCAAAGCTTAGGAATTCATGAGAAAGGTATATTTGAGCCTATCCATATCAAAGAAAATCCATGTGCACAAAGCCTTGGTTACATTCTCAAGGCTCATAATCTAAACATGTTAGTACAGCCTTCATATAGCCTAATAAAGCCTCTTCTAAACAACAATTTGATGATTTTCATCATTCCACCAAACCATTTGTCTCCATCCTCTATCCTCCATATCCCTCCTTCATCATCCAAATCCATTTTGGGTCCTTACGTCCCATAATCCACCATCACCCATCCTCCATCTACTAAGTCCATTTTGGGCCCTTCTATCTCAAAATCCCATCCTACATCTCATATTCTCCCCTCTTCATCCAAAAATTACCTATACCTATCACACATCATATAGATCCCACTCTTATAATCCCCAATCAAGTTCAACAAAGGCACACCTCCATGAATGCCATCCAACATTCCCTATCTATTCACAATTATCATTTCATGCCACCCTTTGATGATCCATAATTAATAACTAATCTGAGAGATCCAAAATAGGCCATCTTGCATAAATTCTCCTTGAAAAATCTAAAATTGGCTAAGTCCTAAAGTGTTTTGAGCTTTTGGGTTTTCGCTTCCCTTCATCCTTGCATGCCTTCTTCATCACTCTTGCTCCTTCTTCTTTTCCTTCCATTTTATACTAAGTGTTTTGGGTTTAGGCCATTGGCCTTACACTTTAACCCTTACCGCTTTCCTTTAGTAAGCCTTAAGCCTTACCCTCAACCGCCAAAGTACCAAGGATGATTTTCAAAAAAATTCTAAGTCTTGACTTGTTGGACTTCAGGGATCGAGCACCATCTTATCGCTTTTCATATTTTCATCACAAGGTGTAATCCTTCCCCCTAATCCTCCATCCTCGAAATTCCTTTTGCCTTATTTGTTTATTATGTTCAACTATTGACTTGCTATTACATGTTTTTGGTCCCTTAAATAACATCTCATGTCATTAACATCATGTTTTGATTGGCCCCTTGACCTATGTGATTAATTGTTCCGTAAAGTATCAAAGATTTATTATTTCCTAAGGTGCGGTGAAAAATATTTTCCCATGAAGATCAATGATCAGGGCTCGTGCACACCAACACTGCTCAAAGGATGATGTCATCAGTTTCCTATGGGAATGTGGGATGGTTCCACATGTCTAGCTCTGAAGGTGGACTCTGTAGGATTTAAAGAAATGATGATGGCGGGCATGTGATCTGAGGGTCCTCATTGAGCTATGTGGAGAAATCATATCCGTTCATGCCATCCTGTAGGCCATATCTTCAAAGACCTTGGTTGATTGTGGGGGTGCAGGATGATGCCAACTGGAAAAATCTCGATCTTGAAATGAAAGAAAAATAAAGGCTTAAAAATTTCATTAAAGTGTATAGCGGAATATTGAAGAGTAAGGGATGTGTATTTAAGTACATGTGGCCACTTTCTAGAAAAGTAGTGTTGCAGATGTTATGATCATGGTCATCCATATTATAGAAGCTTAAAAAACTTGGTAAATTTACATAAGTATGAGCGAGTGCATAGGATGTTAAGCTATGCATAGGTTGAAAACATGGAAGTATTTGGTGGCTTTCCCTGCAATCTCACAACCTTTGATCTATTTGCTAATACATGACTGTGGGGATGCGGGGAGGCAACAAATCATCCCTTTTGATGTTCCCCAAAGGTGTTAAGGCATGCAATAAGATCAATGATATAGATTTAAAGGTATTGCAATCTAATGGATACATTTTAAACCTCTTTTGAGGCTTGATCTTGATCATCCTTCTAAATGTTGATAGCCTAAATTCAATCTCCAATGGCTAAGAAGATCGTGTTCATGTGAGGATTTGGAGTAATGGTGCAACTGCATTTTCAACAACCAAATTGAATCCAATTAGCTTCAAATTATTTTTTTGTGCTTCTCCCACATTGCATTGATGGTTAGGGTGGTTTGAATTTTATTTTGTGTGTTCTAGATGGATTTATCTTTTTAGGGAATTATTGATGACGATTTCACTTGCAACAATAGGGTGAATACAAAATCTTCATAGATAAACCACAAAGAAGCCTATCCTTCTTCAAAGCTATGAAACAAGACAATCTCAAAGGGGGAATCTGCCTAAACAGAATAAAAATATTGACTCAGCTCAATCCCAAGTCTACGGTAATCGGGTCATGATCATACTAGGTTCACGTCAGGGTATGATGTGATTTTCTTGTTAATCTCAAAGGGAATATGTTTGTTTCTTTTGATTTTATCAAATATCATAAGGTTTTTACAAAATATTTCCAATTTATTCATAAAAATAACATCATGAATTCAAAAGATTTGAAATAATATTTCATGAACATCGACAATTTAATTTTCTATCACTTAAGTAGATTTAGCTTTAAGCATTCAAAAAAATTATATAAAATGAAAGATTTTCAATAATTTTTCATCCATTCATCTATTTTTTGGAACATTTTAAAAGAATTTAAGAATATATTCTAAAATAAATCATAAAAATATTGAAATTAAAATTTCTCTCAGTTATTCTCCACAGATTCCCCAAAGAATTAATTAAATCAAAGAAAACCACTTTATACTTCACCAGATTGCTTCATAGCTACATACAAAATGGTGTGATCTTTTAAAGAGAGGGTTTTAGTTTGGACACCAAGTAGTTTTTGTATGCACCTTTAAATGACACAACATATAGGTTTGTTTGGATGAACTAACAAAACAAACTACAAAAGATTCATTAGATAGGTAGCTATCAAATTGTCTTTGATATTAATCAATGCCCATGTGCATACAAGTTTTTAGATTGGAATGGTTCAGAAAACAAGAAAAAAGAACAAAACTTAAAGAAGTTTTAGCTCAAGTCCAACATCCACAAATTATGAAAATAAATACGAAAAACAAAAGCAAATGGCCTTTTTTAGAAACAAGGCCCCAAGAGTTTAAACTTAAAGTCTTTCAAAAAATCAGGAATGAATTAAAAGGTAGCACATGGCATACACCAACTATCACTTAGAATATTCTAGATGAAATCAAAGATTTGACTTCATCAACAAAAACACTCTACACTCTATTCTCCGATACACAATACTCTACATAAGCCAAGGCTATCAACATTCTTCTAAATATTGGATAAAGTACATCCATCGGGACTGGGAACAACCTGCAAAAGTATAAAACAATTGTTATCGTAACACCTCTAGTATCTGGTATCTTTTATTATTCAAGACTCAGACTCAAACTCCTTTCTTTGTCTTTTTTTTCTTGATATTCTCAAAAAGTGCCCAATATTTGATGCATGTGATACTTTGAAATTCCCTGTATAGATTTTCAAGCGAGTTTAAGCCTGGTATATTCTTTTGATACCTGAAGTATCATATCATTTCTCTATGGTTTGTCTATTTCATACTTATCTATAGTGTTCCTGCACTGTATGATCTCATCAATAACCTCTTGAGTTAATAACTGAATAGGGTCTCTGTTTATTCTCTTGATCCATTCCTCGAAAGCTTTAGCTTTCTTACCCTCTTGTCCTAATTTTTGAGGATCACAACTTTGACGTGCTAACAATTCAATAAATTCTTGATACTTATCAAGCAATTTTTTTCTTTCCACAATGACGTTTTCAAATCCTTCAACACATTATATCAACATGTCACCTTCCCACTTCAATTATTTCTTCCATTTTTCTAGAAATATAACTTCTTGTTCTGACATTACATTTCATTTTATTAAACCTTAGACATCCACTTGTATGAGAATTTCAATGTTTTGCTTCTCAGCATTAATTTGTTCCTGATGAATCTTGCATCCACTTTGAAAGATTTTGGATTTTTCAAACCAATAGTATGATTCCTTATATTTCATTATTGCATCTATGATTAATTATTCTCCCTATTTTACCCAATACTCAATCCATTCTTCGGATATATTCATTTTATGGCTAACCGTTGCAATTGCATCCACTTGCTCTTGTCACATTAATACTAGATGTTGGGGTAGTTTTGTTTGTGCTTGATTGGATAGGGTTAGGGATTTTATAAAATGTTCTAAGGTAGAAACCCATTCTTCCAATTCTCTTTTCTTATTTTTGTAATTATGTACTCTAGCAACAATGGCATCCAATTTCAATTTTATCTCATCCAACTCTTGCTTCCAAGATGAGTGTCTAGGATTAATACTTGTTATCTTATACTCCTTAGGTGTTATTTCATGTCTATGTTTTTTTGTTATTGGAGTAACTATATGTATGGTTATTTCACCATTTGCATTCCTTTGTATGAAATGCTTTTCTTTAGCTCTGCGCCTAGGCTTTGAAGTATCTATTTCCTATACAAAATTGTTAAGGTCCAAAGGCAATATTTCCACTTCCATTGGGAAGCTAACTCCCTAATCAACCAATCAGGTGCATCATTATCTAGCTCTACCTCTGTAGCATCCTTTTTTTATTATTTCCACTGGGTTCAAGAATTTCTTATATTATTTCTTCTGAAATGGGAACTTCTTCAACAATGTCTAGCATAGTTGGCACTGTTTCCTCTGTTTGGAGAATTGCATTCTCCTATCTATCTAGATGTTCAAAATTACTTTCCTAAGAATTAACTTCCTCATTCTCTACTACACCAGGATTTTTGTTCATTTTCAACTTCTTCACCCTAAATCTATGTAGTTTCTTTTTTGACTTCAATTTCAGTTAAGTCTTCTTCCAATTTTCTGAAGACATGTGATTTTTCATTATCATTGAGCACATTCCCAAGCAAAGGTTTGGAATCAAAAGTATCTTCAACAATTGTTTCATCAATATGATCATGTTTTTTAGTTTCATGTGCTTCCATCTCAAGAATATAAGGATTTAATACTTCTGAGGTGAGAATTCGTTGTATGAATTCTTATTCTTTAATATTTATAGGGGTAGACCCTGTATCAAGAATTTCATCTACCACTAGTTGTACCATGGTTTTATCTTTGGAATTTTTTTCTTTCACTTTCTCCAACATGGCACCCCATTTATCCTTTTGTTCTTTAATTTTGGCCTCATTTCTGTAAGAAATTTCATCCAAGGCCACATGAGTTCCTCCCAATGCTTGTTTCACATTAGCCATGTTAACAAAGGGAGGAGAATTAAATAGTGTTGCAACTCTCTAAGATGCAGACCTTGTCTGTGTACCAACATTTTTTGTTACTCCTATTTCTTCTTCAATAACAATCTTATTTCTTGGTTTTGTTGTATAGGAGAATGCACATTTAGTTATTACTTTTGATTTATCTTTATTTTATTTTGCATACCTCTGTTTATCAAATGGTTTCATTGGAACCTCTGGGGTTTTCTCTTCAATTCTTATACTAGGAGCCACTTTACTAGTTCTCCTTTTCTTTTTAATAGGTTACTCACTCTCAAATGTAGTTTCAGTTCTTTGTTTTCTCTTCTTATCTTCTGAGAACGTGGCTTCAATTCCTCTTTCTCTCAAAGATTTACAAAAAATATTTATCTAGTGTTGATTATGTAACAAAACTAGTGTAGACAATTCATCAATTTACATCATTTCTTCACCCTCATAATTTGGGTCTAGAATAGGTTCATCATACACCCTATTTTCATTATAGGCTTTATTCAATAGTTCTCCATCATATTTTTCCAAATGATCTGGAATATCATGAAGCATTAGAATCTAAGAAGATTCCAAAGACAATATGTCATACTTTCTCAACCTTACTCCATGCTCATCTTCATAATTAAGCCAATAATCTTCTGTGTTGGAAATGAGCACGATAACCAACAATAATCTTGACAATATTCCCTTCAGGATCATAGTATATTCTCTAAAGTGGAAACAACTCAAAATTATATGTTTTCAGTTCTTCCTCACACAAGTTAGACAACCTTATCGCATTGTATTTGTAATTCCCTAATACTATATGAAATTTGAAAGAGGCCTTCTTGTGAGTTTTGTTATAAATAGACTGAGATGATTTCAACTATCTCATAAATTCTAATAAAAAAATTATCTATTGGGTACGTGGGAAACATAAATGGATGTCCATCAAATCCTTCCATCTTGATGTAGGAGTATGTGGGGAATTGAATATACCAACCTCCCATTGGTCTAATAAAAATTTGTGCTTCCAAGGAAAAATCTTTTGGCTTTATCACCTTCCATCATTCTAACCAAATTCATGGAGAACACATAATTAACTCTCCTGTAATTCTCTTTATACCCATGGATAGTGACCTAGGGTAAATGAGCATATATCAAACTATTTCCAACCTCCCTACCTAGAGTACCAATCCTTTTTAACCCTTTTTTTCTTTCCCTCATGGTGTAGGAATAAATCACATATGAAGACAAATAAAAACACCTAGTTTTGGGAAGTGTCTTTATTTGTTCACATAATCTATCACTAATAAAATTTCCCCAGTGCATTTGCACGAGACTCTCCATCAATCTGGATATTATCACAAACATCCAGGGTTCAAATTTATCGGCATCTCTTAAACCAACCATCTTGCTTAGTAGAGTAATAATTTATTGAATTTCTTGGTTGAATATAGACCTTTGAAGTACTTTGGCTTGTGGTGTAATTGACTCATGGCACCATTGGGTACTCATAATTTCTCTATTGTGAGCTTCAACATTTTGATATGTCTTGGCTTTCACTTTTATCAATATTGTACATTTGAGTGAAAGTAGGAAACCCAAATGCGTATATAATTCCTTTTGGCGTGAGATCCACATAAATTCTTCCTTCCTTCTCAAGAAGTCTTTTGTTAGGGTTGTAATAATTCATACATTGTGTGGCCAATTTAGGGGCCTCCATTGCTGGTGAAAACCTTGCTACTGAGAATAACCCACTTTCTATAACATTTTCGGTACATTGAGAAGTATTTTCTTGTCATACCCGAGTGCGTATTTGAACATCAGAAGACCACCCCATATGAGTTTCTATCACTACCATATTGATTTGTATGGCCTATGAATTGCAATATTTGAACTCATATTATGCTCTTGCATCAAAAGTACCCATTTTTTTTTGTATTTTCTATATTTTCAAATATGTGCCTTGTGTGTGAGTTAGGGTTAAATTTAACCAAAAATTTATTACAATTTATAAAAATTTCATTCACTTTTTGATTAAATTAAAAGAAATCAGAGAATAATCATCATTTCAATTTTAAAAAAATTTAAAGGGAAAAACATCTTTCAAGATTTTTAAACATGAAAACGGCTAACATAAAATCAATTATTTAAAACATACCTAGTTCTGGATGATAATGATAAATTTCAAAATGGAACTCCAAAGCCCTTGGTAGCTGTGTTCTTGGTTTCTCAAAATTCACCTTTCCTTGCACGCTAGTATTATTTCATTCTTTCAATGTCCTTTGCAAATTTGTAGCATAATGTGAAGTAGGGTGTTACAAAAGAAACTGAATGCTTAAGTTAATTATAACTACACGAGTAGTTCACCACCTTCATTAGTTACCTATTACAATGGATTAATTTCTTGAATAAAGGTGCAATCATTGTGGATTAGGGTTCAAACTATGAACACCTAGGTTTCTGTGAGGGCTCACTTACTAGAGGGAAAAGATGACTCATTGATTATACGTGGCACTCTAGCATCATTTCAATCACTCGCTAGGTATGGACCATCAAAGACACATGATAATTTTGCGATCACTGGGATTGACACTTTCTGGTATAAAATCTTGGGGAGAAATACTAAGATCTAGGAACTTACTTGCTAGATTCACAAAGAACACAAACCAGAACAAAAGAAAATACTAAAAAGCGTGTTTAAGAAAGATCAAAACAGTTCAAAACAAATCCTCTAGTTTCTGAGTTACAAATAAAATTATCAGACTCTGATATAAGAATTAAAGATATCATTAGGATTGACAATTTTCAGTCAGTGAATTACCAGGCGGGATTAAGACTAACTGGATATACAATCACTTTGATACAATCCGAGGATTTTGAGATTCAAATTTTTGGTAATATATCAAACTTCCTAGAAAGACCAAAAACTGGGCTTAAGAAAGATCAAAAGAGAGTCAGAACCAACCAAACCACCGAACCACACCAAAGCAAGTGAAAGAAAAAGGGAAGAAGAAGAAAATTAAAAAAATTAAAAAAATGGGGGGGCTACACATTTTGTCAAAGGGAAAAATGGGGTGTGTTGTGAAACCACACAACGGGCATGATTTAGATGTGGATTTCTTAGGAGTCTAATGTCTACATTCATGGAGTTATGATAGAATGTTTTCTCATTTTGTCAAAATATTTATGGAAAGGGTATGGCATGTAGGTCTTGGTTTCTCTAGGCTCTACTTTTGGCACAGGTTTCATGAATAGATATTTTCTTGATCACATCTCATTGATTGCTAACCCTAGCTGGTTAGGGTTTTGTTTGAGATCATCTAATTTATTCTTGATCTATAAAAGAAACACTTGTATTATTTTTAACGATTCTTCCTCTAGCTTGTATAGGGTTTTTCTATTGTAGACACTACATTTTTTGTATTCTTCCATTGTAAAGATTTCTTCTAAGCTTTATGTTAGTAATATTTAGCTATTACCACTATTTTCTCTTGCATGTTTAAGTGAAACCTATTTTCCTTCATGTTTAGGTAAGTGTTATAGTTGTTTCATTGATGTATTATGTTTTTTGAGGCAAGAAGAAACAAATTTCTATCTTGGTGTATCACCTCTATTTCCATTTTGTGTTATCTTTCTATCCATTTTCCTTATCAGTTGTTAGAGTAGAGTAGTGATAGGGTTTTCATGTGCTGAGTTAGAACAACACATTTTCACTTTGATTAAAAGAGGAATCCAACCTTCTCTAGAGATCAAACCTCATTCACATAAGGTCCCACACCTTTATGTTGTTTCCATTGTGTCATTGGAACATTGAAATCATGTTCAGTAGGGTGTAGTTTTATGTGACAATAGTTTATGGCACACTTGGTGGGACAAGAAGAAATTTCACTTCATCTTGTTGAGAGAGTGGTGTTACTCTCAATATTACAGCCTTGAAGAGGCTCTCAAACAAGTACTTGGTGACTCTACAATCAAATGAATGTACATAAAATTTGGTGACTCAAGTTGTTTCCTAGAACTCTTGGTTACAAGGTGGAATTGTGAATTCATGCCAATTATTCAAACAAGAGCATCTTCTAGAGGTAATTTTCAATACATTGAGCTACTATCTTTACCATCTTTTACTTCTAGAAGAAGAAGAAATGATAGAAGATATTTGTCACCTATTAGGAGAAATAAAGGCTCAAGTCCACCTCCTAGATCTTTATCTATGCCACTCGTGGGTAGAATATTTCAAGCTTTATCCATTGTTCACATTAATAGGAATTTATTCCATATGGATTTACCTAGAAATCAACCTTTTATATATTTTAGTGGTGGCAACCTTTTAATTTTAGCCCAAAAGAATGATATACCAGTCAATGCCCTCAAAATTATTCCCCATTACATTGGTGAAACATCCACAACTCCAATAGAGCATAACATAGATGTGGCAAACATATGCTTAGTACATGATGGAATAGAATATAATGTCATTATTAAGTTTCTTGCCACTTCCCTTAAGGGTAAATCATTGTAGTGGTATAGAGGATTTCCACCCTACTCCATTCACAATTGGGATAAGTTAAGTGAGAAATTATGCAAGCACTTTAAAAACAAGAGTGATCATTTGTCCTTGGTAGAACCACTAGCAACAATTAAGAGGGAACCTCATAAGTTCATGAGTGACTTCAACTACATATTCCAAAAGACTTGGGATAGAATCCCTTCCTTGGTCAAGCCTTCTCTTAAGAATGCTTTCCTGTATTTCTTAAGGGATCTTAATAGTGATGCATCTATTATGATTTAGTTAATGGGTGGTTTTACTTTACTTGGAGCATATGACTTGGCCATAGGGGAAGAAAATTATTTAATGCAAGTTAGAAAGATAGCTCCTAGGCCATCAATTCCCTTATCTCTAGAAATTCCTTCACAACCAATAGTGACTCCTATTCCAGTGGTTCCCATAAGGCAACCTTATACTTTTGTTGCACTTGTAAGAGATTGGGGCACCTTGCTCTAAAGTATGAATAATGAGTTATTATTAATGAAGAGGAAAAAAGCTCAAAATAGTAGGCCCTATCAACCTCAAGGTCAGGGTTATTAGCAAAATAGGCCACCTTATCAAGGATAAAATTAGTGGAATCATACCAAGCCCATGAAGAGCATATATCCACCTACTACAAACACTAATAAGGATTTGGTCCTACTGCAAAATAATCTAGCCCAAGAGCAAGAGTAGTGTTACCCTTGTGAGAAATATCATAATCAAAATGCTTGTCAAAATGGAGAGTTTGCACACACTCTAGTCGCTCAGAATGAAACCTCTACTCTAGGGCAGCATTTTGGTACAAACCAAATAACTACTAATAATAAAAATCATTTACATGAGGAATCCTCATTTCTCAATTGGCATCAAGAAGATTTATGTGGCGTAAAGCAAGTAGATTTTTCATACAATAGCTCATAATGCAAGATCAAAGAAAAGAGCAATGGATGTGTTAGGGTTTAGGAAGATCATAGCAATAAGCATTAACAATTATATGCAGATTAAATAACCCAAAAATAACAATGAAGAATAACACAAAATAGATCAACATGGAATTTAATTTGGTTCACCCAATATGGGCTACATCCATAGAAACTCATCCATCCAATGATTTTATTAGCTAGTGAAAAATAGATTACAATATCATGAATACCATGCCACAACATATATCCTAACCACTTATAACAATATTTTTGGAAGCTTCTAGAATTAGGGTTTTAAAAAGTCATTTTTTTCATTTGACATGTTAATGGGAAAACCTTGATGTGCTAGCAAGAAAACCTTGACGTGTTAATGGAAAAATAATTTGGGGATTTTTCCCCCAAACCTCTGCTATCGGGGGTTTTAGCCCTTGAACCCCTTTTGTCGGGGGTTACCACACTCAAACCTCAGTGAAGATACGTTACGAGTGTACAATATTTGCATGATCAGACACCACATACCAAAAATTTCCCACTTGGAGACTGATCAGGATCCACACCAAACAATCTCCCACTTGGAGACTGATCCTAGATGACACTATTGCACATGCAACTCCCACTCTATTACAGGTCTGGCTACTTTCTTATGTCCACCATTATTAGTTACAAAGGCCAACGAAAAGTGATGAGGAAATTAGTTTCTCTCATGTAACTACCTTTGTGAACATATCTGCAAGATTCTCACTTGTGGGAATTTTCTCTAGCTTCAACTATCCATCCTCCAAAATTGACTAGATGAAGTGGTATTTAAGTTGCATGTGCTTAGTTTTTAAATGTAGAGCTGAATTCTTAGTGAGATGAATAGAAATCTCACTATCAGTGTACAAAGGGATATCTTCTTGTTGTTGTCCTAATTCCTCTAAAAAAAATTTGTAACCAAATCATCTCCTTACTAGCTTTTCTAGCAGCAACATACTCAACTTCAGTGGTTGAAAGTGCAACAACCTTTTGCAGCCTTGAAATCCAACTGACTGAAGTACCTCCTACAATACAAATATACCCTATAGTACTCCTCTTGCTATCAATATCACTCGCTAGATTAGAGTCAACATAGCCTTTAAGAGAAAAAATTGTTCCTCCAAAACATAGTTTATTTGAAGTAGTACCTCTTAAATATCGAAGAATCCATTTTATTGCATTCTAATGTTCCATTCTTAGATTGCTCATATACCTTCTCACAAATCTCATTGCATGTGAAATATCTATCCTTTTGCATACCAGTGCATACATCAAGCTACCAATTGTTGATGCATATGGTATCTTAAACATTTTGTCTTCCTCCTCTTGTGTCTTTGGACACATCTCCTTAGTCAACTTAAAATGACTAGGCAAAGATGTACTAACTATTTTCTCATTTTTCATGTTAAACCTTTTCAATACCTTCTCTATATACTCACTTTGAGAAAAAATATATATTTTGTTTGTCCCGTCCCGTGTGATCCTAATACCAAGGATTTTTTTTTCTAAACCCAAATCCTTCATAGAAAATGAATTTGCTAATTTATTCTTAAGTTCATTAATATGTTGCATGTTAGACCTGGCAACAAGATAATATAACTACCATTACACAATTTCTTAAAATAAACACAATAATCAGAATGACATTTTTTGTAACCTTGTTCATCCATAAAACTATCAAATTTCAAATACCATTGTCAAGGTGCTTACTTCAGGTCATACAAACTCTTCTTTAACCTGGACACAAATTCCTCCTTACCCTTGACCTCATATCCCTGTGGTTGCTGCATGTATATTTCCTCTTCCAAATCCCCATGGAGAAATGTTGTTTTCAAATCTATTTGTTCAAGATGCAATTATTTTGCAAGCACTAGACTTAGAATAGTTATAATATAATTCATCTTTACAATCGAAAAAAATATTTCATCAAAATATATGCCTTTTTTTCTTTGCAAAACCTCTTATCATGAGTCTAGCCTTATATCTTTTCTTTCCTCCATCTTCTTTCTTCAACCCATAAAACCATTTATTTGGAAATGCTCTTTTACCTATAGGAAATTGGACTAAGCCCCAAGTCTAATTCTACAACAAGGAATCCATTTCCTCTTTCATGCCTAGCTCCCACTACATTTTGGTATCTACCTGCATTTCTTCTTCATAACCTTCAGGTTCACCAGAATTAGTTAATAATATGGAATATAATGATGGAGAAAATCTTTCTAGGGGTCTAGTTATCCTTCTAGAACATCTAACACTTACAGGAGTCTGTGCGATAACTTGTTGCTGAGCATCAGGTATCACTGGCATTTTATTTTTTGGAATCTCATCCAGCACCACATATTCATTTTTGGCATGTTCATGCTTCTTTTCTTATAGTTGATCCTTATACATGACCTTCTCATTGAATATAACATCTTTACTCCTAATGATTTTATTATTTTCATAATCCCATAATTGATAACCAAATTCATCTACTCCATATCTAGTGAAGGTAAATTTTTAGACTTAACCTCAAGCTTGGTTCTATTTTGAATATCATGGACAAAATCTTCACAACCAAAGGTTTTCATAAATGAATAATTTACCTCTTTACTCGTCCATACCTCCTTTTGAATGTCCCCTATTTATTAAATAAACAATGGTATGTACAACATCTTCCGAAAAGTGTAAGGGTAATCCAACATGTAATCTCATGCTCCTTGCACACTCCATAATGGTCCTATTCATCCTCTCAGACACACCATTTTCTTGTGTGGTTCCAAGAACCATTTTTTCCTATGGATTCCATTGTATGAACAATAATTTTCAAATTCTCTGCTGCAATACTCACCTCCAGTATCAAATTTGAGACATTTCAACTTTTTTCTTGTCTCATTCTCAACCAAAGCTTTTCAGTTTTTAAAAGTTCCAAATATTTCTGATTTTTGTTTTAGGAAATACACCCATGTTTTCCTAGTTGCATCATCAATAAAAGTAAAATAATAAAAAGATCCACCAAGAGAAGATACTTGAGCTAGTCCCCATACATCCAAATGCACAAGCTCTAATTTTTAACTCTTCTTCTCTTTCCTGACTTTGAGAAATCAAAAAACACAATCTAAGCCAGAAACATTCATTGTAAATCTGCATGGATTTTGGAAATTTGTTCTCTAAATCAAACTCTTCTCTATTTTCCATAAACACAATTTTCACAAAACTCCAAGTCAATCTACTTCAGACCTGGTAGCAAATTTTTGGACTGAAGGATATTCATCCCTTTCTCACTCATGTGCCTAAGTCTATGGTGCAACAATTTTTTTTTGTTCCTATAGCAAATTTTATAACTGTCCCAGTAGCAACTTTTTCTATAGTAGCTAATCTAGAGTAAGTGTTACAGGTACACAAATACAATGTGCCTATATTTTCACCTTTAGCTACTACTAATTCACCTTTAGTGACCTTCTAGACTTTGTCTGAAAAGGTAACTATGTAGCTTTCACTACCTAGTTTTCCTATAAAAATTAAATTCCTTATCAAATTTGGAACATGCCTTGCCTCCTATAGCAACCTTTCATTTTCATTTTGCAGCTTGATTTTTATCTTTCCTTTTCCAAAAATCTAATAGGGTTCATCATCACCCAAATATACCTATCCAGAATCACCTTAAACATAATCTACAAAATATTTCCTATGGGGTATGGCATGAAATGAAGCCCCTAAATCTATTACCTAGGAATCATTAGAGTTGTCTAAGGACATAATTAAAGCATATTGGAATTTATTAATTGCAACATTAGCTTCATTACTATCATCATTTTTTTTGTCTCCTTGTTGACCCTTTTGGTACCAACAATCCTTCTTCAAGTGTCCTAGCTTTGCATAGTCTCAACAATTCATTCTTCCTCTAGATTTAGATCTTCCATTCTTCAACTTCCCTTGTGACTTCCCATGATTTGTTGGGATTTTTCCTCTCTCCTTTTTTCTTACCCTATTCTCTATAGTCAAATCATTACTATACATTGAAATCTCACTTGTTCTTTTCCATCGCATTTCCTCGCTAAGGATAACACCAACAACATCATCAAATTTCAATGCATTTTAACTAGAGAAAGAGTTACTTACAACCATTACCAAGCTATTCTAGATTTCTAGAAAAGAACATAAAACCAAGAGAGTCCACACCTCTTCGTCAAAATTCACTTTTACAAATGTTAATTGACTAGTAATCATATTAAACTCATTTAAATGATCTATCACAAATCCACCTTTGAACAATCATTTTCAGATTAAAAAAACACTTCATGAGAAATACCTTATTTTTGAAGCTGGGGGTTTTTCATACAATTTAGGCAAAGATTCTATCAGATCCTATGTTGTCTTTACTTCTATTATATTGAATTCCATAGATGGTACCATGCACAACCAAATGGTTCCCGATGCCTTTTTGTCTAGAATCTCCCATTATTCATCGGACAGTGTAGATTCTATCTGTTTTTCCTTGCAATGGCTACCGAAGATCCTTTTGATACAAATAATATTCCATGTGCATTTTCCATAATTGATAATTCTGGTTGTTTAACTTCTCAGCCTTAAATTTTCCTTCTTCCATTGCTCCCACTCAAAATCTAAAGGTTTCTTGTCAATTGACCAAAATACACGCAACTCTTATACCAGTTGTTAGGGTTCAGGCAGATCAGAGCAATAAACATTAACAATTATATGTAGATTAAATAACCTAAAAATAACAATGAAGAATAACACTAAAGAGATCAACACATAATTTAACATGGTTCACCCGATACAGGCTTTACCCATAAAAAATCAAAAATCCAATGATTTTATTATTCAATAAAAAAAAAATCATAATGTCGCAAATACCATACCACAACATACATCCCAAACCCTTATAACAATATTTTTGGAAGCTTCTAGAATTAGGGTTTTATAAAAAAATAAAATTCATTTGACGTGTTAGTGGGAAAACCTTGACATGTTAGTCAGAAACCTAGTGAGGATACCTTACGAGTGTAAAATATTTGTGTGATTAGTCACCACATACCAACATGAGGCTGGTGCATCTTCCATGGTTGGTAAAGCATAAATTTCTAAAAAGACTCAACAAAGTGTGGATTTTAGACCAACAGGTAGAACAAAAGATGTTCCAAAATCAAATCATCCTTCAAACAAGCCTAAAAAAGAAATGGAGCAACCTAAGATCACCCAAGCAACAAGAATAGATCTTTATATTCTAAAAGTTCCTTCTAAAACCAATCAACTTCCTTTCAACATAGTGGATCAAATTAAGAAATCCAATCTAAATGTTACTATGTGGGAGGCTCTATCCATTCCATCACAAAGGGATTTTTTGCAACAAGATTTCAAATAAAATATGTGATCAAGTGATGTACAAGAAAAGGAGTAGACTATTCCATCAAGTAGCTTAGTACAACCCAAAGAAGAAGGGAACTCCAACAAAATCAATAAGCCACATCCCTTCTATTTTTATCTAATTATTAGAAATCATATAGTGCATTATTCTATGATAGATTCTAGGGAAATTATTTTTGTTATGCCTTAGGGGATTGTTGCCATGCTTGGCATTAAGTATGGACTGGTGACTAGGAAGTTCATACAGTTGGATGACACTACTATGAATATAGTGGGAGTAATTAAGAACCTAAAATTGACTTTGCACACATGCCTTGGTTGTGATGTGTTGCAAGATATTTCAATCATAGACCTCCCTACACAATTTTACATTTTCTTATCTAGATTTTTTTCAAGATAGGTGGATAGTTATCTATTTATAGGTCTCATATATTATTTAGAACTAGATATGGTACTAAAGAAACCATCAAATCTGATCCCATAGAAAAGTATCATTTAGATATTTACACTCATATTCCAATAAACATGAACTGTACATTGCATGATCAAAAGGAGGAGTGTTTTGTTCATGAGCCTTACAATCCTATAGTAGAGGTACCTCATTATTTTTTTGATGAATGGGGAAATTATTTGTAATTTGATCAACTTATTGTAGCTGAAGTGCAAGATACTAGTATTGGTACTTATTGCATTGATGAACAAAATGCTACCATCCCCAATCTCATGAAAACTCAAGAGGATCTAGGGGGATTGTGGGAGTTGTATTTTGAAAATGGTGGAAACATAAATGGTGTTGGTATAATGTTGTTATCTCCAAGAAAGGAGAAATATTACTTCTCTTTCAGGATTTAATTTAGTTGCACTAATAATGTGGCTGAGTATGAAGAACTCATCAAAGGTCTCCATCTTTCAAAAAAAGGAAAATCAAGTTGTTATAGGTATTTGGTGACAGTGAATTATTTTTCCATCAGGTCAAAGCTCAAAGCTCAATGGAGAATACTTTTCTCAAATCCTACAAACATAGGGTTTAGGATTTCATAGAGAACTTTGATGGTTTTAACATCCAAACGACTCCAACGAATCAAAATAAACAAGTCGATAGAATTATAGTAGTTGGTGCTAAGTTTGACATACCAACATATTTTAATAAAAAAAGGAGTAGAATATTAGGCTTGTTGTTCAAGATAATTAGGATCACTGACAGGTCTTTGAAAGTGACCAATAGATATTGAATTTTCTACAAGATGGGAAATTTTTTCTAAAATAAATCAGTCCAAGCTACAAAATTAGTATGGTGATCAAGTTGTCTAGTTGAGTAGAAACAATATACCAAGTGGTTTCATCACCCTTGAACCTATCATCAACCCTAATGATTAGTTAAAGAAGAAAATGATGAACTAAACATCAATGAAGGGTGACTTCAAGACAATAAATATTTCAAAAGGAAAGTCTCTAAACTTGGGAGAGGTATGCTCTATGACTGAACATGATGTTTTCGTAGATATTTGCAATAGATACAATGTTGTAGTTTCTTAGAATTATTAATAACTAAAGGGTTTTGACCTAGGCATTACCCAACATACCATTAAATTAGATCTAGATTCCAAACTTGTAAGGAAAAAATAGAGGCCTATAAATCCTAAGATTGAACCCTTGATGATAAAAGGGCCAAATTAATTGAAGCTAGAATCATTTTTCCCATAAATAATTCTTCTTGGGTGCCAAACTTAATACATGTTAGGAAGAATAATGGGGAAATCAATATTTTTGTAGATTTTAGGGATCTCAATAGAGCCTCCTTAAAAGATCATTATCCCCTCCCCTCCATGGATCATATTGTGCAAAGATTCAGTGGGTCATAAAGGTTTTCTTTCTTGGATGGTTAGTCGGGCTATAATCAATTTTTGGTCCAAGAATTTGATCAAAACAAGAAGAAATTTACTACAAATTGGAGCACCTATGCTTATTGTAAAATCTCTTTTGGTCTAGCCAATGTAGGTGTTACTTTTCAAAGAGCCATGGTTATGGCGTTTCAAGGTGTTTTTTAATAATTTGTTTTGGTCTACTTGGATGATATCAAAATGTTTTCAAAACATACAAGAGACCATTTTAGTCACCTTGAGTAGGTATTTTAGAAATGTAGGGAACATAGTATTTCCCTAAATCAAAATAAATGTGTCTTTTCTAGTGATCAAGGCAAACTTGTTGCACACATTTTTTCAAAGGATGGCTTGGTCATTGGACCTATAAGGGTAAAATATATTTTGGCCATCCCACTTCCTAGCCACAAGAAAATGGATTACAAATATTCTTGGGAACAATTAACTTTTTGAGGAGGTTCATTCCAAATCTTGATGCTTTGCTAAAACCTATTACCTCTATGCTTAAGAAAAACATATTCTTCAAATGGAACAAAGAAGGTAAGGATAACTTTGAGGCTATTAAAAAATAAATTTCTCAAGCTCCTACCCTTGTCAATCCTAATTATGACAACTATTTCATTCTTTACACCTTTAGAAGAGAAGGAAGTATATCAACTATCCTAACCTAGCTAAATTAAAAGAATATGGAGCAAACCATTGCTTTCTTTAGTGAAGGGATTAAATATTATGAGATCAAGTATAGCTATGTTGAAAAGAAATATATTTCTACTATTAGGGCATTGAAAAAATTTAGACGTGTGTTATATAATAGCATGATATAGCCAATGGTGCCCCATGTCAGCCTTAAAGAGTTCATGCTGAGTAGATATATGAATGAAAAAAGAGTTGGATGGATCACCAAGGTGATGGAGTATTATGTCGACATCAAAATCACCAATCTAGTGAGAGGCAAGGGGTTGTGTGAGAAACTTTTCTCAACACTTGAGACTCCTGTAGAGGCTTCCATTATGTTACAAGAACAACAAGCACCCAACATTGATGCCTATAACAGCTGGGTGAATGATATGGCTACCTTTTCTTAGGAAGGTAGATATCCTTCAAGTCTAGATAGGAAAAATATAAGACACTTTAGATTATAGTCCATTACCTATGTCATAGTGGATGTAATAATTTTAAGAAACAATTTTAATGGGGTCCTATTAAGATGCATAGAGGCATATTAGGTTAGTAGAATGTTGGAATAATTTCATGTTGGCTCTTTAGGTGACCACTTTTCAGCAAGGACTACTACTGCAAAATTCATGAGGGTTGTTTATTATTGGACAACCTTGTTCAATGATATTCACAAATAGGTGAGAAATTACTAGAAGTGTGCTTTACTTTTTGGAAATAAAAGGGTGGTTGCCCCACCTCTTCATCCCTTTCAAGTTGATAAACCATTTACTCAGTGGGGTTTTGATTTTATTAGCATTATAAATCCACCATAAAATATTTTACTAGATGGACTAAGGCAGTTGCCTTGAAGGATGCCACTAATGCTTCAGTTTTGGAATTACTTGATGGAATTGTTACAAGATTTGGTACTCTTTCCACCACCATTTCAAATAATTTTAAGGCTTTTATTAGTGCTCAAATCCTTTACTAGGAAATTAGGCATGGCATTTAATTGAGTCTTCAAATAAAAATCTCATCAACATTATCAAGAGGACCATTGAGGACAATCAAAGAGTCTAGCATAAAAAACTTAAGACAACCCTTTGGTCTGATAGAATTAATCCTAAAAGAGAAATTGGAAATTACCCTTTCATGTTGTTTTATGGAAGGGAGGAAAGGTTACTATTATCATTGGAGTTGACATCTCTTGAGTTGGAACATCATTTGGAATTATAAATAAATGATGCTATGATAGTAAGGTTGGTTGAGCTCTTGGAATTAGAGGAGACAAGAAAAAAAACTATGCAAGTCATATAAACCAATCAAGCATAGGTCAAAATAAATTTTGGCAAAAGAGAAGTCCATATGATGTTCCAAGAATGAGATCTAGTGATGAAATGGGATGTAGATAGAGCCAAAGCTAGAAGACATTCCAGTTTTGATTCCATTTTGAGTGGTCCATATGTCATCACTAGCTGCAAGGAGGCCAATGCATTCCATCTTTCCAAGTTAGATGGTGAGGTTCTTCCAATCTTAGTCAATGGGATTCATCTAAAACCTTATTTCTAATGAGTTATGAGTTTTATATCTATATATATGTATATTACTTAGTTTTTTTACTTTTCATGAAGTACTTTTGCACACCTTGCATTCTCCTTAAGTGAATGTGTGTTCCAAATTCCATATGTTTCTCCAAGTGCAGTCTTGCACATGTTTTGTTTTTCCCTTGAGAGGCCTAGTTTTGTAAACCCCCTTCATGAATCTATGCCCAATGGACTGATAAGGCCCTAGATTCCATGATTAGCAAGAAATCATCCCACATAATTCACAAAAAATGTTGTCATTTCACTCCACCCTTTGATGACCCATTATTGACAATCGATCTAAGAGATCCAACATGGGCCATATTGCATAAATTCTCCTTGAAAATCCAAAACTGGATAAGTCCTAAAGTGTTTTAGGATTTTGAATTTTTTCTTCCTTTCATCCTTGAATGCATTCTTCATCACTCCCGCTCCTTCTTTGCTTTCTATTTGCTACTAAGTTTTTTGAGTTTTGGTCATCAACCTTACCCTTTAACCCTTATTGCTTTCCTTTAGTAATCCTTAAGACTTACCCCTAATCACCAAAGTCCCAAGGATGATTTTCAAAAAAAATATTAGTATTGAATTGTCAAACTTCGAGGATCAGGCTTCCATCTTATTGCTTTCAATATTTTCATCGCAAGGCATAAGCCTTCCCCCCAATCTCTGATCCCCAAAATGCCTTTTTCCTTAGCTTTTTCTTATGTTCAACTATTGACTTTCTATTTCCTATTTTAGGTCCCTTAAATAACAAATCATTCCATTAACACCATGTGTTGACAAGCCCCTCGACCTAGGTGATTACCGATTCTCCAGAATAGGAAATATTTATTATTTCCTAATGTCATGTGGCAAATATTTTTCCCACAAAGATCAATGGTTGAGATTGGCGATGAATGATTAAGCAGATCCTGCACACCGACCCTGATCAGAGGATGATGCCATTAGTTTCCTATGAGAATGTGAGATGGTGCCACATGTATAGCTTTCAAGGTGGAATCTGCAAGATTTCAAGCAATAATGGTGTTGGGCCCATGATCAAAGGGTCCCTATTGAGCTACATAGAGCAATCATAGTCATTCCCTACCATCTCGTACACCATATATTTGAAGACCTTGGTTCACGACAGGGGTGTAGAATGATGCCAAGTGGAAAAATATTGGTCATCAAAAGAAAGAAAAATAAAGGCTTAAATTTCTAATTAAAGTATGAAGAAACATATTAAAAAGTAAAGGATGTGCATTTAACTACATGTGGCCAATTTATGGAAAACAAGTGTTGCAGATGTTATGATCATGTCTGTCCATATTACAAAAGTTTGAAACACATGGTAAATTTTCCTAATCATGGGCAAGTTCATATGAGGTTAAGTTGTGCATAGATTGAACACATGGTAGCATATGGTGGTTTTCTCCATAATCTCATAACCTTTGATCTATTTCTTAATACATGACTATGAGGATGCAAGGAGATGACATATCAACCCTTTTGATGTTCCCTAAAGGTGGTAGGGCATGTGATAAGATCAACATAATAGATTTGCAAGGATTCTAATATGATGGTCATGTTTTAAACTTCTCTTGAGTCTTGATCTCGATTTTCCATCTCAAATTTGATAGCCTAAATTGAAACTCCAATGGCTAAGCATGTCATGTTCACAGGAGGATCTGGAGTAATCGTGCAACTAAAATTTCAACAACCAAATTAAATCTGATCAACTCCAGATTGTTTTTTTTGTACTTCTCCCATATTGCAATGATGGTTAGGGTGTTGCAATTTTTTTTTTAAGTGTTGTAGATGGATTTCTCCTATCAAGGCACGATTTAGACGTGGATTTCTTAGGAGCCCCATGTTTTCATTCATGGAGTTATGATATAATTTTTTCTCTTTCTTTTAGAATATTTATTCCAAGGGTATTGTGTGTAGGTCTTGGCTTCTCTAGGCTTTGATTTTGGCACGTTTTTCATGAACATATACTTTCTTGATCAGATCGCCTTGATTGCTAACCCTAGCTGGTTAGGGTTTTGTTTGAGATCATCAAAGTTAGAATTGATCTATAAAATAAACACTTGTATTATTTTTAATCGTCCCTCCTCTGGCTCCTCTAGGGTGTTTCTATTGCATACACTATATTTTTCATACTATTCTATTGTAAAGATTACTTCTAAGCTTTATGTTAATAAAGTTTAATTTTTACCATTGTTATTTCTTGCATGTTTGAGTAAAACCTATAAAACTTCATGTATGATTATGTGTTTTCATTGTTTCATTGATGTATTATGTTGTTCTAAATTAGTAATAAACAAATATCTATCTTGGAGTATCATCTTTATTTCCATTTTATGTTATCTTTCTATCCATTTTCCTCATGAGCTATTAGAGTAGAGTAGTGATAGGATTTTCATGTGTTAGGTTATACCAAGACATTTTCACTTATATTATAAGAGTAATTTGACCTTCTCTAAAGATTCAACCTCATTTGCACAAGCACCCACACTTTGAGGTTGTTTTCATTGTATCATTAGAAGACTAAAATCTTATTTAATATGGTGAAATTTTATGTGACAACATTCACCATTTCAAAAATCCTACCTCTATCACTCCATTCATATTTTCTCCACATCCTCCATCTCCTTGTACCCCTACCATTTTATTGGAATAAATTTGGATGAAAAAATAAAAATAGATAAATCCAAACATCCACATGAATCTAAAGATCCCCATGTCCATTGAGAAAGACATTATGACAAAAATAAATATCCAATCCAAAATCCAAATCAATCTCAAAGGCTACACATTCCTGTCAAAACAAAAAAAAACCCATGTGGATCATAAAGTGAAAATATGCAATGCCTTCAAATAAAAAATCCATAATGGCATCCAAAGTTCCTAAGTACTCTAAAAGTTCATCATCCCTATCCTCCATCTTTTAAATTTATCTTGGGTCCCTATGTCCCAAAATTCACTATCCCAACTCCTCCATCATGCCATCATTCTCCATCCATTAATCCTTCTCTCATTTTGCATCCACCATAATATGTGCCAATGTTGGTCCTAAGAAAATCCCCCTATCAAAATCATCTCCCATCATTCCATCCATATAATTACCAACATCCCATTCATTATTCCATATATCTCCCTAATCAAACACCTTTAATCCATGTCGTTGCATAATTCACCTATCCTAATATGGTTGTCCCAACATCCAACAGTCACTTCCAACATGGGCTCTTATTACCTCAGTATTGAACTAGATTCTTGAGTCCCTCCATTTCCATATCACCTATCTTCAAAATCAACTTTTCAACATCCTTATCCTCATCTACTTCCATCCATACAAAAATCCAAAAGAAAAATCCAAAAAATTCAAGAAAAAAGAAAAAATTATAAAGAGATTTTTTTTTCCAATGGTGAAAACTTGAAAAACAGAACCTTGGCTAAGTACCATGATGAAAACATGGAAAATGGTTATCATTTTTAAGTCCCCCATCCACTTGCTCTCCCTACTTGGCGGAAAATTCATTTTGAGCATCCCCTTCCTCCGTCTCCTCCATCTAACCCATCCTACCTATCATATCCCATTTATTTGAATTCTTCCATCCTCCTTGTGATATTGATATAGGTAGGGGAAAATATATATACATGATTTGGACCCCTCTTGGCATACATTCCCTCTACCCACACTGTCATATTTCATATCCACCTCTCATGCTATGATCCATCTACCTCCCTTATCCACCCTATCATTCTATCCTCCCTCTAAGTTCCTTATCCACCCCTCATTCTATCATCCATCTACCTTCCATATTCATTAATCCTATCCACATCCATCTCCATTCCTTATCTACCCTTCCTCCTATCTTCAATACCTCATACCTCATCACACATGGCATATCTAGAGTTGGTATTTTTATTCCTTTTCTACATGGTCCTTGGAGATCCCATTCCATACCATTCTTTCATCATATCATCCCTTCCACCTCATTATGTTTATCACCCTATTTTCCTTCTATTAATCCTTAAAAATCCTTCATCCCTTCATCCTATGATCCTTCCATCCCCTGTATCCTTATCTCTTTATCCATGTATCCTATCATTTTTCCATCTTCCCATCTTTATCATTTATACATTACATCCATCCTACAATCTCATCCTCCAATTCAATAATACCTTGTTATTAGTATCTAGCTATAGGCTACTCCCATGGAATTGAATGCCATCCATCAAATTATCATTAATCTTATCTCTTTCCCACATCCTACTAATACCTTATCAATTTTCATCACTCATTTTTCCATCCCATTTTCCTCCAAATTAATCTTTTGATGATTTGTATAACTATCTCATTCTTGAGCTTCATAGAATTTCCATCCTCTTGTAAATAATGTACATCCTATATATTTCATGTCTTATAAATAGTGTTAGTCTCATGTAATCATTTAGGCTAATCCTTGTGTCTTTTGTTTCACCAAGAGCTATCAATCTGGTGCTTCAACAAAATACATTATCCCCCTTTGGTTTCAGGTATCTTGATCATCTCTTGTCATAAAAATCCTAGTTCTTCACAATTTATATCATTCCTCACATCAGACCAAATAAATCCATCATCCTTATGAAAAAATTTACTTGAGATATTTTTTATATCATTGGTTCTTTTGGTATCTTTTTTTATCTTTCTTCTTGAGTTTCATACTTCACCTACTCCAGGTCACTATGATCCACCATATCATGGTGTGCTTTGATTGGTGAAAATAAGGGCATGTCTTAGCTTTTTGTGATCATTTTTTCTTGGTTCCCTCATTTATACCCACCAATATCTAATAGGGTCTTGTGTTATGTTGGGGAATCCTTTGTTCTTATGGTTTTCCAATAGTTTTCCCACCAAAGTTACTTGTGAATTTGTGAGATGTTGGACTAACCTTTTGTTTGTTATGTTATTCCCATGCATGAGATACAAAGTCACACTGGTTCCTCATACCTTGGTGCATAGTATCCAATTCTAAATCAAAATTAAGTGATCACTCCATGGTATTTATAATTAAATTCTCCAAATATCCCCATTCATTTATCCTGCATGTTAATTATCCCTTCATCCTTCATATGTATCGCTCATCTACCTAACCTATCTATTTCCATCACTCCACTTAATCCTAGATTTTGTGTACATATGAATACTCTTTTTTTTTTTCATCCATCCTCATAACTTCATCATCCATTTAATATTCTTAAGATAATAAAGATTTTTTAGTCTAAGAATGTTTTCATCCATCCTAATCATGTCATCATCCATTAAAACTTCTTAGTCTAATATAGATTTGTTACTCTCAATATCTTTTCATCAATACTAATCATGTCACCATCCATTCAATATTTTTAGGCTAATATAGATTTATTAGTCTAAGTATTTTTTCCTCCATCATCTCCATCTCAATAAAATCATAATCCATGCAATCTAGCACAAATCATTCAATCACATATGTGGTATTGTTCTTATCCTTTTTGCAAGCCTTGATCTGCATCTAATCATCACCATCTTGATGTATCCTTCCTAATCCTTTTTTTTTGGGATATATTTTTACAACATAAACAACAATCCCATCATCATAAAGATGTATCCTTCCCAATCCTTATGTTGTTTTTTGTTATATAGTTCCTACATAAAGAACACTCCCCCCTCATCAATCATTCTAGGATGTTTAGCATGACAAGGGAACCATCATGTTTGTCTTTGAATCCTTTTTCTCTTGCTAACTTATTATATACCCATACATTAACTCTTACTTTTCCCATCATCCTATATATTCATGATCTTGAATCCTCATCCTCATTTATCCTTGCATCATCTCATCGATTTCGAGAGCACACACATGTTCTCCTAAACCTACTTGTCCTCTTGAGGGAGAATCCTCAATCCTAACCCTCATCTTCACTTCCATCATCTTCATTCTTAGTCACTATTTTGAATGACTAGGGAATATTCTTCCTAGTGCTGTTTTTTATTTTTCTTTGAAATGATGCCACATCATAACACCATCTCAAAGAGGGGGAGAATTTAGAAACCTAAACTTGACCACATTTGAGATCAGTTTATCCCTATTTCATCTAATTCCCCTTAATTCATATTAATTAAATAATATTATATTATTTAATTAATATTCTCTATTTTCCTAAGTCCTAGCCTAAGGTAAATGATTTAATTTAATTATTTATCTACATCTATCCTATCTTATCCCTTTCTTCAAAAAATAAATAAGCTATTTATTTAATCTACCCTCTCACATGTCTCATCTTCCATATTCTCTCAATTTCACTAATCCTAATCCCAATCCTCATCTAACATATCCACTAATTGTTTGCACACACTTAGTACTTGATTAAGTGAGGTCAACACTTTGAATCACATCAATCACATGGGCCTTATACCCTCAAGGGTAAAATCTCCCTCTCATTCCCTCTCATTTTACCACTTGGTACAATCTTATGGCTTGAGAGATAGCATTCATCCTCACACCTTGATTTCCATCAAAAAATCCTATTCATTCATCCATTTCCCCCCTATTCTATATATCCATCACTTAGCCATTTTCAAATCATCACAATGCAATCACACATCCTTGAGAAATTACATGGTGTTATGCTGCCAATTTTTTTTATAGCACATATCAAAATTGACATCACAAGGAAATCTACTCATCAAGCACATTGACATACTGGTGTCTCATCCATTCTGGTGAAGGTATGAGTTCTTAGCCCTAATCTTGTGTGTTGTATATTTTTGTGTTTTTCTTAATTTATTGTTACTTTTTCGCACTCAGAATATAAAGGAAGTAGGATGCAAGATGTTTTGACTAGAAAATTAAAGGAAAGAGACAAGGATTTGAAAATATTGAAGTGGAAGTGGTATCCTTGAGAAATGGTTTGGAGAAAGAAAATAGTTAATTGAGAAAGAGTATAAATATTGAAAATAGTATTGAGAAATTAGATGAGATTATTTGTAGTAAAAGGGCACCGCATATCAAGACCGATATTGGATTTAAGGAAAAACAAATCAGTAAGGTTACTAAGGACTCCATGAAGAAAAATGTAGAAGATTTAGAAGATAATTCTTTTGGAAGTACATGATCTAACCAGTCCAAGGTGACTGATGGCAACAAGGAAGAAGATTAGGGTTTCATCCACATTCAAAGACAAAAAAGGAGGCCCAAAAGTCAAAATCTAGGAAGACAAACATATAATACCAGGTTCAATTATTCATTTTCTAGTTATTTCTTTAATTGCATTCATTATGGAAATAAGGAAGTGTACTGTAGAAGGTTTCCTACAATGAAAAATAATTTTGTGAGAAAAAATGCATTTACGCCTTTGGTTGATTTCGATATCATGTGTTACAAGCATAATTATTTTTGATATATTGCAAGATATTATAGAAGTAATTTTGTGAAGAATTATGAATTAGATAAAATTAAAAATACCTTTTCTAATTATAGGAATAAGTCTAAGAAGGTTTGGAGTTTGGAATGAAAGAGGAACAAAATTCTAAAAAAGTCAATAATTCCTCATACTACATTTCATGATTAATTTAAGATAGGTGTTAGATTTGAAGATCAATTATACATTGTTTCATTTGGTATGGAATAATGTGAAACCATAAAAGGAGGTTTCAGTGAGCTTGTTGTGGATAGTTTTAACATATGAGGTGATGAACTCATTGAGATCAAAGAGATAGAATTCTTGTTTAGAAAGAAGAATGAAAACTTGCCCTAGTATAAAAAGGACGAATATGATAATACATTTGAGATGTTCAGGAAAAAGATAAGAGAGAGCTCTTTTCTATTTGATGTTCTAGGGGAAGTATAGGTTAAGGGGGAGTTTCAACTCCCTTCCACAAGATGGCTTTGAGGTCTTGTAGTAAATACTATCTTGTTTTAGTAGATATAATATCTTTGGTCTTGCAGTAAAGAACAATTTTTTTCACTAGATAAAATATCTCTGACTAGGGGAGAGAAAGCCTTAGAGAAAGAATTAAAGTAGCCCTTTTCCATTTATGTCAAAGGGGGAGTGTAGTGTAGAAAAGGGTAACCCTTTACATTTTCACACTTTTTTGGGCCCTCCTTATTAAATTGGACTTAGTAATTCCATAATTTAGTGTTGTTAAATATACCTTATTATATTTACACACATTTTTTGGGACCCATTAATTAATTGAGCTTAATTATGGCTTAATTGGCCCTTTAAATCATTTCCAAGCCTAATTAATTACATTTTTTGAAGGGGAAACACAACAATAATTAATTCCTAAACATAACACTTTACATTGAGAAATGTGTGTTCTAGGTTTATGGACCTAACACCCATTTTCCCATGGATGAATGGGTCCTCCCTAGACCTTAGGACTTAAATTTTGGCTTGTGATATTTGAATTTCGAGAAATCAAGTATACATACCTATAAATACAAGTTATTTCACTAAGTTTCACCTAGAATTTTTATGTGACTTCACAAGAGATAAGGTTTGTGATCAAAGGTATTCAAGAGGAGATATATCAAAGATTTATTGTAGTAATCAAGATCTATCCATAATTTCAAAGTCTTCTTGCATCATGTATGTTTTTGGAGCTAACATTGTGATGTAGGTTTCATGATCAAGTCAAGCATTTAAAGTATCATTTCAAGAAAGATTAAAGTGTCAAGATCCACATCCAATTCAACCATCCCATGCAAGTTGCAAACCTCCTAATATTTCCATTATCAAGGTTTCATTCAAGGGTTTTTTGAGTGGTAACATAGCTTTGTTCATTCTTCATTCCCTCTTTCGTGCATTATTTCAATTCAAGGTTTGATTACCAAAATGGGGTTTGACCAAGGCAAAACTCTATTCACCCAAACCAAACATTTTTTCTCTATTATGTTGGGATTAAGGTGTCTCAACCATAGAGTCATAATATTGATTTAATTTGATGTAATCTATGTATTTATTTGTATTATTTAAATTCCTATGGTGTCATGTCACAAATTGGGACCCACCAGCTAGGTGGCATCACCATTGGAGGTGACTGGATGACACATCATCATCCCAAGTGGACATAGGTATCCCACCTTAGAATCCATGAAATCTTATAGATTATATGATGCATCATAAGGAATATTTGAATGCATGGAGAAATTTGGTGCCTAAAATGGGTTATGATAGGATGTAAGATTCGACTATTTTTAGCTAGTTATGACAAATTCTCTTACAGATCCTATGACAGATTCTATGGCAGATTTATTAAATATTCTATGACAGTTGCAAGTCATTTGTCATAAGAAATTATGAGCGTATTTTGGGATCCCAAGAATGGAAGAAGACTATTTTCATGTTTGACACTTGTCGAGGGTGTAATGGAATATGTCACATTTGTCTAAATGCATGTATAAAGCATTGAAATTTGTGCCTTTTGAATTTGGACTACCCATATCTTCTAGATGCTTCATGAAGCTTGTATCACTCTATTTATTGAGTGGCTTGTGTTGTATAATGCATAGGTTTTTTGCAGGTAATGAAGTGCTACCAGTATCACTCAAGAATAGGTATTTGTTTGAAGCAATTATAGAAGAAGGTTGTGTACTTGGTGATGTATTCTAACACCTATTGGAAGTAATACAATAGTACTGTACGTTTGGAGGTTGAGTTCTTTTACTTAAAAGGGTTTTCCCCATGGTAATTTTGGTGTCACTATTCTATACATACTTGCTGATTTGTTTCCATTATTCTCTATATGCTTCTCTAGTTTCAACTATTAAAGGTGTTAAAAATATTTTTTGTAACTCTCCTAATTAGATTAGTGCAAGAATTTGTTTCCACTCACCTGACTTCCTTTCAGTTGGTATCAGAGCTTGGCCAACCTTGGTACCTTTGTTGGGTAGAAGGTTTTTTTGTTCTAATCTTAGTTTCAGTGGGATTTTTGTAGAAGAGTGTATTTCATGACCTCATTGCAAGAAAGAGATGGAAAGCACATCCACAAGGATTGAGATGGAAATTTTTAATGGTAATAACTTTGAGTTATGGAAACTAAAAATGGAAGATATGCTCATAAATCATGAATTATGGACTGCTATTTTTGGAACAAAACCAATATGCACGAAACAAGAAGATTGGGATCTCATGGAGAAGAAAGCCAAGGGTCTTATTAGACTTGGTTGACCTTATTCCATTCTCCTGAATGTTCATTAAGAGAAAAAAATTTCTTCTTTGTGGAAGAAGCTTGGTGATGTCTACCAAGCTAAGTCCTTGATAAACAAGTTTTCCTGAGAAAGAAGATGTATTCTCTGAAAATGGAAAATGGAGGATCTATTGCAGATCACCTGAACTCTTTTGACATGTTGGTTGCACAATTGGGTTCCATTGGAGACAAATTAGATGAAAAAGATAGTTGCATGCTCCTTTTGTGTTTGTTGTCTAACTCTTGGGATCACCTGGTAATGGCTATTGGAAGCACCTCTTCCACCTTAAATATGGATGAGGTTATTGACTTATTACTATCTAAGGAGATGCAGAGGAAGTCTTTTGAGATGGCCAATGAGGCCCTTGCAGTTTTTGGTAGACCAAAAGAGAGAAGAAAAAAGAAAGACAAGAAATCTAAGTCAAAGTCTTTGGGGAGATCAAAGTACCCTAGTAAGAAGTCCAAGGAAAATGTTGGAATTATGGTGAAGTTGGTCACATTTGAAAAGATTACAAGAAGGATAAGAAGAAGAAAAATAAGTCTTTCTCTGATTTTGAATCTGAGAAATCATCCCAAGATGATGGAGAAGTATTTATTGCAACCTTAACAGCCCATGCATCAAATGATGTGTGGTTGATAGATTCTGGTGCATCCTTTCACATGAATTCTCACAAAGATTTCTTCTTGAACTATGAGGAGTACTATGGCAGAGAGGTGTACCTAGGTTATGATTCTCAATGAAATATTGTTGGTCATGGAAGAGTCAAAATCAGATTTCCTAATGCAAGAGTGAAGTGGATTGATGGTGTCTTGCATATCCCAGGTTTGACACAAAACCTTCTTTATGTAAGTAAATTGAATGATTCAGGAGTGCAAGCTGTTTTCTCTGGTGGAGGATGCAAAATGACAAGAGGGGCTATGGTGTTAGCTAGGGGGTTTGTATTGGCACTCTATTTTAGCTTAATGAAGGCCCTGCATAGTGCAATAGTTCTTTTGATGTATGGAATAAGAGACCTTTGGATTCTTCATCCTCACCATCTGATTGTGCAGGGAAGAATAATGTTGCAGCTACATCTAATGGTCATCCATTTTGGGTACCTAAGGCTACTCATTCCATGGAAATGAAAATTCCTACAGAGAAGACAATGTTATGGCACCAACGACCTGGTCACATTGGTGAGAAGGGTCTTAGAACCCTAAAAAATAAGATCCTTGTTGGAGGCCTTGATGATTATAATCTTGAGTTTTACTTTTGTGAACATTGTGTATATGGAAAACAACATCGTCTTTCTTTTTAATCTAGTTCTCACAAGTCTTTTGTGGTCTTGGATTATGTACTTTCAGATTTTTTTGGTCTTGTAAATGATCCTTCATTATAAAAATATGTATATTTTGTTTCTTTCATAGATAATTATAGTAGAAGGAATTTTTTTTATTTCCTCAGAAGTAAAGTTGAAGTCTTTAGTTGATTTACATAGTTTAATGCCTCGGTAGAAAAATAGTCTAGCAGAAAGATTAAGTGTTTGAGAACTGATAATGGTGGTGAGTTTTTTTACATAGAGTTTGACAAGTTTTGTAAAGAGCACAGGATTGAGAGACATAAAACTACTCCCTACACTCCACAAAAAAATGAAGTTTTAGAGAGGATGAACAAAATATTGATGGAGAGGGCTAGGAGTATGTTGAGTGGTGCTAGCCTTGAACAAAAATTTTGGGCTGAAGTGGTATCCACTGCATGCTATTTGATCAATAGATCTCATACATCAATGCTAATTGGAAAGACACCCATGGAGGCATGGTATGGTAAAAATATTTTGATGAGACATCTTCAGGTATTTGGTTGTGAAGCTTATGCTCATATTCTGATTGAGAAGAGGTCTAAGTTGGAGAACAAGGTTGTTAAGTGTATTTTTTTTGGCTATGGTTTCAGTGTGAAAGAGTACAAGCTTTGGGATCTAGTAGCTTAGAAGGTTCACTACAACAAAAGTGTGATCTTTAGAGAGATGAAACCTTCCTCTATTGAGTTGCAACCAGAGAAAGAAGAGAAATAGAAGGGGGCAATGCAAATTTCAGCAACTTTGAAGAAAGAAGAACTAGGTACTCTTGTTGGACCTGATGTTGAGGAGAGCTCAAGTAGCTCTAAAAATTTTGAAGAAGAAGGAGAACCTCAACCTCAACCTTTGAGGAGGTCTAAATGAGTTAGGTGACAACCAGAAAGGTTTGGATTTTCATTGTTGAATTCTAGTTGCATATTTTCTTTGATTACTAATATTGATGAGCCTAGGAGAGTTAGAAAGACATTGGGTATGAATTATTCAGATTCCTAGATGCAAGCCATGGAAGAGGAGATGGCTTCATTAAATAAAAATAAGACATGGAATTTGGTACCTTTTCCTATTGGATGTAAACCTACTGGTTGTAAATGGGTTTTCAAGAAAAAGTGTGGTCTTGATGACGGTGTTGAAAATTATAAGGCACTGTTGGTCACTAAGGGGTTTTCCTAGGTGGAGGGAATTGATTATGGGTAAATTTTCTCTCATGTAATGAAGTTGGAATCTATCCCGCTTATGTTATCACTTGCAGTAGCATATGAATTAGAAGTGGAGTAGATGGATGTGAAGATAATGTTCCCTCATGGTGATTTGGAGGAAGAGATTTACATATCACAGTGAGAGAATTTCATTAAAAAAGGTAAAGAAAATTTGGTTTGCAAACTGAAGAAGTCTCTTTATGGTTTGAAATAGTCTCGTAGAATGTGGTATCTAAATTTTGATACCTATGTGTTGTCATTGGGATTTTAGAGATCTAAATCTGATCACTATGTATGCTTTAAAACTGATAATGGTCATATTCTCATTATTCTTCCATATGTAGATGATATGTTGCTTATTGGGAATGGTAAAAGTATGATTTTATATTTGAAGTTTTTGTTGTCAGCACAATTTGAGATGAAATACCTAGGTGAAACTAGGTACATTCTAGGAATGGAAATAATGAGACACAAAGTTAATAGAAGCTTTGGTTAAGCCAGAGCAACTATGTGAACTCCGTGTTGGATAGATTCAACATGGTTGATTGTAGATAGCTAGTTGTTCCTTGGATGTAAGGAACAAATATTTTTGTGAATGATTGTTAGAAGTCTCCTAATGAGATGGAGGATATGACTAGAGTACCTTATGAAAGTGTAGTTGGAGGTCTGATGTATGTGATGGTGTGTTTGAGACCAAACATTTCCCAAGTAGTGGGAGTCCTTAGTTATTTCATGGCTAATCTTGGATAGGTGCATTGGGATGTTGTTAAGAGAGTGTTCAAATATTTACGAGGTACTTCTGAGTATTCCTTGTGTTTTCATGGCTATTCTACTGGACCTCAACATTTAGTGAGCATTCAAGGATATGTAGATTCAGATTGGGCAGGTTACATTGACAATAGAAGATCCACCAGTGGTTATGTTTTTATGATGTTTGGTGGTTCTATCAATTGGATGAGTAAGCAGTAGGTTGTACTCGATTTATCCACTATAGAGGAAGATTATATGGAAGCTACTCATGCTTGTAAGGAAGCCATTTGGATCAAAATATTGTGTTCAAATATTTCTTTAGATGCAAGACAAATTACTATTTGTTGTGACAGTCAAAGTGCAATTTTTCTAGCAAAGAATCCTACCTTCCATGCCATAACAAAGCACATTGATGTTTAATATCATTTTGTTTGAGATATGGTAGAAGATAAAAAGGTGAGCCTAGAGAAGGTTGAAAGTTTGAAAAATGTTGCAGAGGTACTAAAAAAACTAGTGAGCACAAAGAAGTTACAATTGTGTTATGATTTCATGGGCCTTAGGGCCTTGAGTAGATGATTCTGAATGACTCTTAGAAGGTCTTCAACAAGTGGGAGAATATTTGGATTAAGGTGTCTCAACCTTAGAGCCCTAATATTGATTTAATTTGATGTAATTTATGTATTTATTTGTATTATTTAAATGCATATGGTGTCATGTCACAAATTGGGATGCATCGTCTAGGTGGCATCCATGTTAGAGGTGACTGGATGACACATCATCATCCCAAGTGGAAATAGGCATCCCACCTTGGAATCTATGAAATTCTATAGACTCTATGACACATCATAAGGAATATTTGAATGCATGGAGAAAGTTGGCACCCAAAATGGGTTATTATAGGATGTAAGAGAATCGACTATTTTAGCTAGTTATGATAGATTCTCTTATAGATCCTATAATGGAATCTATGGGAGATTTATGATATATTCTATGACAATTGTAAGACATCTGTCATAAGCAATTATGAGCATATTTTGGGTGCCCAAGCTTGGAAGAGGATTGTTTTCATGTTTGACACTTGTTGGGGGTGTAAGGGAATATGCTAGTTGTGTCCAAATGCATGTCTAAGGTGTTGAAAGTTGTGCCTTTTGAATTTTGATGACCCACACCTTCTAGATGCTTCATGAAGCTTGTATCACTCTATTTATTGAGTTTGTTGTGTTGTAGAATGCATAGTTTGTTTATAAGTAACGAAGTATTGCCAGTATCACTCCAGAAAAGGTGTTTGTTTGAAGCACTTGTAGAAGAAGTCTATGTACTTGGTGTTGTATTGTAACACCTATTTGAAGTAATACAATAGTATTTTATTTTGGAGGGTGGAATTTTTTACTCGAAAGTGTTTTCCCCATGGTAATTTTGGTGTCACTATTTTTATACATACTTGTTGATTTGTTTCCATTATTCTCTATGTGCTTCTCTAGTTGCAACTGTTAAAGGTGTTAAAAATAATTTTTTGTAACTCTCTCTTGATTAGATTAGTGTAGCAAACTATTTATGTTCACTTGACTTCCTTTCATCTTATATGTGTGATTGCAGATTTAGGTTGAAAAATACTTGAATACCTTTTGAATAGAAAGATTTACAAAGTTGTCAAATTTGTTGTCAAATCACATAATCTCACCTATAGATTAGATTTATGACTTTTTGGCACTGAAACCTAGAAAAATCAAAAGATTCATATCTACAACAGAGACTCTCAAAATATTGTTGCAACCCCTATACTCAGACCCATTCACCCATTGATGAATGAGTCTCAGATCAACTTCTGAAAATAACTTTTGGTGACTAGTACACAAATTTATGCCCTTCTCAGATCCGTAATCTATTTTTTATTTATGTAAATATTGAGTTTAATATTGTTGTTTCAAGTTTTAGATTTCATTTTTGTGTTGATTTACTATTTTTAGTTTTTCTCCCCAAATTTTTGTTTGACCTTGACCTTCATCCTTCATTCATAAGGAAATCTGAAGATTCTCACTTTGATTTGATTCACCCAAAGTTTTTTAATGAATACATTATGTGGATCTCATTTCAAAATGACATAAAGGAAAGCATGCCTGTCTATTATCAATTTGGTGAACCCCCTTTCATACAAACACATATTTTTCTTTATTTCATTCTAGTGAAGCTAACATTTGAGCATCATATCTTGTTGATTTCGAGTCCATTTTCAGCCCTAGATCTAGGTTTTGCATTCATTTAAATTAGATTTTATTGATGTTCATCTCATTTCAGGTTGTTTACTTGCATTTGTTTGCATATTGTTTAGGGTTTTAGGTTTACATTTTTGCATTCTTTAAAATCTAGAAAAATAAGAAATATCAATCATTTTGCATAGTGTTTAAACATCATTACATAATCATTCATTTACATATGAAAATTGAATAAAAATTGCATATAAAATTAGGTCTTCTTGCTTGTCATTTAGACCTCATTTTACAAAAAAATGAAAGTGTAACTCATTGTCTAAAATTAGAATCTAAAAATCATAAAAACCATCTTAGAGACTTGCAAATTAATTTTTAAAAATCCTAAAGTGAGACCCATTTTCCCATGGGCGAATGAGTCCCTGAACGGGGCTTGTTTTGCATTTCTGAGCATTAAAATCACTATTTTTGTACATTATTAATTTATGTATTCAATCTCCTATTTTAGTTTTCTAAATTTTTGTTATCTGAAATTGTTCATATTAAGCATAATTTTTCAAATTCAATGCATTGTTTGAATTCAAAATTGCATCTAAAAGACATCATTGTTTAGGTTTTTAACTAGCATAATTTGAAAATTTTCTTGCTTTAAATCTGAAAATTGCTTGCATGTTGCACTTTACATTCTAGGGTATTTCTTTGCATTTTACCACATCCATTTTGGGTGCACCTTGCATGAACTTCACAACTTGGTGTCCTATTTCTAATACTATCATGAGACATAGTTTGAGTCTCATGTCATCCCACAATACACCATTCATCGTGGATCTTGTGTTTTCTAACTCCTTCACTCATAGTGTTGACACTAGACAACCCACTATGGATCATACTGTAAACACTTCATTTCCCATGACTTCCCTACCTACACCTAATTTGAATGATGTTGATGCAATGATTACTAATGTCCCTCATGAGAATCTTAGAAGAATGGATGAAGAACTTGATAAATTGCAAGATTTTTTGAGTTCTAAATGCATTGCTCCTAATATGGTTCCTATGATAGATAATATGAGGAGAAAAAATTAAAATGAACAAGGAATAGAGATTGTTCATATCTTGGTTCATGTTATTAATAAACACATCCCTACCATAAATAGTTGTGCTCAAGCTTTGGAGTATACTCAAATTCAAGGTGGAATTACAATTCTTCCTTCCACAACCATAACATCTATTTTGACATACAACAATCTAATTGTTACAACAACTATACAACCTACTAGCAATGTCAACACTTCCTTAGGTATTTCCACTAGGATTTTGTTTACTTTGTGCATTCAAATCTCATATCTCCTAATCCATCTCCCCTCAAAAACTTACAAGTGACTTTCCCTCCACATACATATACATCTCCACCTTATACACCTCCATCTCACAACATTAACAATGATCATTTCCTTAAAACACTCTTGCAAAAAAATTCGGCCCTCCAACAACAAATTGCTACATTAAGTCAAAATCAAAATGGCCAACCTTCACAATATGTCAAAACAAATCCATTTTTCTTAGAGATATTGAGAACACAAATTCCAAAAGGTATAGAGATCCCTAGATTTGAGAAATATGGTTGGAAAGGAGATCCTATTAGCCATGTTTCTGCATATATAACCCTATGTAGTGACTTCATTTTTGAGGATAAACTCTTAGCAAAACACTCCCATAGATCCTTGAAGGATACTTCTTTGGAATGGTTTTTCTTTTTACCAAATAATTTGTTAAGTTCATTCAATGAACTTATTGATTCCTTGTATAATCACTTCCAAATAAATATGGATCCTAATATGACCTTGGTTGATCTAATGACATGCAAAAAAAAGGATGATAAAAAGGTGACCGATTTCATAGCATGATACCAGATGCTTTACTCACAAATAAACATTAAGATTCCCGATGATGACCTTCAAATAATTTTTATTTCCAATTTTCAAAACAAAGTCCAAGCTAAGCTTGAAGTTGAGATGTTGAAATTTCCCTCCTTCACACAATTTTGTACTACCCTATGTGATTATTAAAATTTTCTTAGTAGTCGTGAAGTGAAAACTCCCTCTAGTTGTCCTAAAAAAATTGAATCGACACCTGATAACAATTATCAACCATTTAAGGTAAATAATGAATTAAATAAGTAAATAATTATATTAATCCGGACTTGGAACAACATTATCCAACCCAATTAAGAGCATTTAGAGGGTTTGAAACTCTCCCCAAGCTCTCTTCCTCGACTAGAAGGAAGCAACCAAATAGCTGATGCACAAGCCGACTCGAGGGTTTCTAGGGCTTATTTTCCATTAAATGTTGGATCATATTCTTCAGTCATTCATTCACATAAGCCTTTCTGCCCCCACTGAGATAAGCATTTTCCTACATGTATTGATGGTTATGTCGTTAGGATTGGCTTTGTATCGACAAAGATCCTTTGAAGCAGGAGTTTAATGTCCTTAGGGCTAAAATTTGTGGAGGATCCATGAGAGGAATATTTTTCTTGGTATGTATTGCACTTCATTGATTTCTGATTTATTTACTCTTTTGAAATATTTATAGAATTTGATAAACAATAAGTCTTCTGGATTCGGGAGGGCTGGATCAACGCAGAAGGCCTTTAGAAATAAGAAATGTTTGTTTGGTTTGAAATTACGAGTGTTGCCTTTGAGTTTTGGTAAAAATTTGGTTGGAGCAGTAGAGAAACCTTTTCAAAGAAAAATATTGTCAGTCAACTCAAAATTTGGTGTAGTTTGCGAAAAATCGGCCTGGAGGAGAACTGTCTCTACAAATCTAGTATCTTCCTCGAATATTAAGCCGAATTTGTGTTCTTTTTTCTGTTGTTCTTCTTCTACCATGGGTGTTTTTGATGAGACTAGAGTTGCCAAAAGATTATGGATGATGTCCAAGAGATAGTCCACTTTCACCATGTATAATCCATTTGTTATGGCTCTAGCAGTAGGGACTTTAAGTATAGAATCATTTCATAATTACATGGCGGAGGATGCCTATTTTCTCAAAGCATTTTTTGAGGTGTATACCATGGGAGAGGAGTGTGCAGATGATTATGATGATAAAAAACCATAAGTGAGATACAAAAGGCAGTTGAGGAAGAGTTAAAGTTGCATAATTCCTTTGCTCAGGCTTGGGACATTGAATTGGTGAAAGAGTACTCACCTAATATGATGATAGTCAAATACACTAATTTTTTACTAGAAACAACTACTAGAAAAGTAGGAGGAAAAGGGTCGAGAAAAAGTGTGACCCCTTTTGAAAAGACTAAAATAGCAACATACACAGTTGGTGCCATGACTCCTTGCATGAGAATCTATGCTTTATTGGGACAAGAAGTCTTGAAAGTCTTGAATGACAAGTGTGCTAATCACCTATACAAGCAATGGATTGAAACATACTCTTCTGCAAACTTTGAGGCATCAACTACTCAAATTGAGGAGTTACTTGACAAGTTGGCAATTTCATTAATTGGTGAGGAGCTCAAAGTTCTCAAGAGGTTGTATGAACAAGCATTAAAGCTGGAAATAGAATTCTTCTTTGCTAAGATTTTAGCTCAGAGTATCTTAGTTCCTGTGTTGAAAGTGGGAAATTCTTCCAATCGACGATATACTAGTGTCTCATATTTTGATTTATCTTGCGCTATCCTAGATTCCTCAATAGTATTAGCAGAAATTGCTATATTGACAACTTTAAAAGTTGAGAAAAATGAGACAGAAAATTTAGGTGATCGCAAGTTATAGGCAGAGTTGAGAAACACTTGGGATACACTTTGTAGTCAATATGCAGAAGAGTATGAAGGGTGCCTAAGTAAGAGTTCTCCATCCAAAGAAGTGGAAAATTTTGATTTTGAAGGGCTATGTAGATCCCTTGAGAAGCTACCTTAGTGTGAGGTTGAGGAAAATTAAAAAAAAATCGAGTCAATTGTGCTTTAGGGCATAAATGCAGAGGACATCAAAAAAGCTGGTGAGCGTCTTTTGTTTTAGAAAGGTTGTACAAGTTTTTTCACACAAGTGCTAAGAAAAATGGATGATTACAATGTTGAAATGCATATAATTTATGTTTGTTGGAGTGGATACATCATTAGAACTGCCTTCTTGAAAAATGGTGTTAACGGTGTACATATACATTCAAATGAGCTTATGTTTGTGGATTCCATTTCTATTGGTAATATTGATAGACATGTTGAGTCTCCAATGGACAAGTTTAAAACCTTTAATGATATTTTTGGCTCTGCACATGATGATGGCATGGAGAAAATTTCCATTTATATTAGGGATAGTGTTGGTGACCTATTGTATCTTCTTGAAGAAAATATTAGAATAATAATTGGTAAGAGCTCAAACCTGAGAAGGGTTGGAAAACATTTTGGAGTATCATTTGTACCTTTTTTTTCTGGTCTTCTCAAGAAGGAAAGGCAATATGAGGAAGGTCTTAATTGTTAGAAAAAATAGAGTGGAATTCTTTATATTGTATCTAGTTGGAATGAAATACATGCTTTCCTTTTGGGCTCTTCTATTTAAATGGTTCCCTCAATACACAAGCTTTTGACAATGGTTATTTGTTGATGTGAAGAAATAGTTCTTAAATTCAAGTGCATATATTAAATAGCAATTTATGATATTTTACTACACTCAAGTCTTGGACAATTTTTTCTACACAAAGCAAATGATGCCTTTCAAAATGAATTGGACATAGACATAAATTTTGGTTAGATGTGCCATTTTGATGGTGAATCAATATAATGAATTTTCTTGTTCCCTTTGACGAAAATATCAGTCTATATTTTCAAATTAAGCATACATTGATGGAGGAGTGATTTGAACAACTCCTGCATCTAGGTATTGTGACTACTAGTCTACTACCCATTTTAGCTCATATATTATGATAGGGCTGTCAAGGAAGAGTCAAATTTGTAGGTCTGATTTATATATTATAGCACCAGACATCTATATTAGTAAACTTTGCTAAGGAGTAACTATTTGTAAGATGCTCTTGTTAACTAAATGTTATTGGAGGGAAAATATGTATATAGTGGGTTCATGAATCAAAGTTGTCAAAGTTGTTGATCAACTTGCTAAAGGCCTTGAATCATGTCTACAAGATTTTATTGGAGATAAATAGTTTTATGGTGCACAAAATTGCCATAATTTACCTTTAAATTATATTCTTCCACACCATGTAGGTTCCAACACACTAAGGCTCGTATATATTTTTGAAGGCAATATAGACATTTCAAAGAATATCGGTCGATGGTCTCTTTGGCCATGCAGCTAAAATTCACAATTTTTTCAAGTGCTAATGTCAAGATATGTATGGAAACATTTATTAAAAAAAAAATCTATCAACCATTTAAGAAACAAAATAAGGCATTTTTACAACTTAATACTCCTCAACCAACTCAAAATCTTGATAACCAAGTGGTTGCTATAAAGACAAAAAATACATACAAATTTTCCAATAGAAATAGACAATTCACCCCTCTACCTGATACCCTTCATAATATCATGTTGTAGCTCTTGAACCATAAACTAATTTCCTTCCCTCCTATTCGAGCTCTTGATCCTACTAAGCCTTTACCTTCTAACTATAGACCAAATTCCTATTGCCATTTTCATCGATAAAATGGACATGATATGAAACATTCAAAGTTTCTTAAACCTCTTATGCAAGACCTCATTGATCCTAATCATATTAAAATTGGTGGTGCTAATGATCAAGGTAATAATTTTGTAGCCCCTCCAAATAAAAATCTATAAATCTTTACTAATCTTATGCCAAATCATAACATTTCCTTTGTTAAAGCTAGTGAAACAAAGAATAATGTGATGAATACTGACACAAATGATGAAAACATGAAAAAAATAGATGTAACAAATGTTTTGACACCTTTGTTGTACCTCTAGGGTTTTTCACCTAAAGGGGAAGGGAAAAATATCTATCACTGCATTCAAGAACAAACCCTAGAGACTTTAATGGAAAGGGGATCAAAATATGTCAAAGGGAGAGTTCTTGGGGATAAAAAATGGTAGAAATGGGTTTCACCACCAAGTGTAAACTTGGAAAGACATAAAATGCTTGAAAATGCAATGTGATATGAAAAAATATAGATTTAATGCAATATAGAGCAAGATAAAAGGGGTAGATATAAAGAGTGTACCTAAAAATTGATAGGGGCTAGAATGAAGACTGCAAATATCTCTGAGATTCTATAAAATTTGGTTTTTAAGCCTAGCGGGACACTTGTGCCAAACTGGGTGACTTAGTCCAGTTTTGAGAAAATTCTAGAAAATTGCATTCGAGCCTATTTCAACCAAATGGGTATCCAAATCTGTAGAAATCCTTGAAAACTTGCACAGGGGGACTAAGTCACCACAATTGGGGGAAGCTTCCACTTTGACTTTTTTGAAGATTTTAAAGGAGAATCTATAGCTCTTGACCTGTACTTCTACTCCTAGTAATTTTTCAGATCTGAAACTTTAGAAGTTGGTCTTTATGTGTTCTCCAAGCTTCTTTTAGGGTTTTGGCAACCTTGAAGGGCTTTGACACTTTGATGACAATTTTTCCAATCCTTTTATTTGATAAATTTTCAAACAAGACCTACAAATCACACAAAGAGAGATAAATGTTGAATGTTAGGGAATGGCGGTTTGCCTTGGTCAAACCCCTTTTAGGTAATTAAACCAAAATGAAGAGATAATAAAATAAAGCATAAAACAATGGATTCAAAACCTTGCCTTGATGATAGATCTTGTGTTGTTACAATGATTGTTGAAGAATCTTCTTTTGAATGCTTCATAAAGATGTCTTGGTGACTTAGAATTCTCAAACCCTAGCTTGCTTGAGAAGAATTATGAGTGAAGAAAGGAGAATGAATGAATAGAATAGAAATAGGGTGAAAATGAGGGGAAAACCCTTTATTTATACATGATTTTCCTTAATTTCTCAAAAATACCTCATCATAGGCCGACCTTAGGGTTTAGAGAACAATATCTCACCAAAATATTAAAATAATTTTGATTTTTAGGCCAGATGAGACTAAGTCGCCCAAGGTGTTGACTTGGTCCCACTAAGGCAATTTTGCTAATTGTCAGGAATTAAAGTGTATTTAGTGATGCTTAACTGGATTGTTCTTTGAAACACACTTAAGTAGGGATTGCAAGTGCATAATGGGGCTATTTAAACATAAGAAAGGGAAAAATTATTAATGAAAAACCTAGGAAAGTGTGAGAGTTTGTTACAACTCCTTACAACACTTTGAAATAAGGCTTGGTAAGACATAAAAAGAGGTTATTTAGGTGAATTATAATAGAAAGGTCCTAGAAAAGTGTGAAAGTGGGTTACAACACTTCACAAAACTTTTGTAAGACACCATAGAATTATTATTGAGTCACAAGGGTTCAAGACCTAATGTGAATGTGTTGGCCACATTACAACATTAAATCTAGGGAAAACTAGGGAAAAATCCACAAGAAAGACCCAAATGAGTGTAAAAATGTCCAAGGATACATTTTTTGCAACAAAATAAACAATGTGATTGGAATTATTTAAATTCAACCTCATAAGGGATTAACTAAGATGTCTCTTGATATTTCTTTCTCATAACATGACATAATTAAACATGCACTTGATGGTCCTCTTTACATAGCTAGAAGAATCAATGGTAATCCTACTAATGGGATGTTAATTGATCCCATTTATGTAGAGAATGTGACCACTGAAGAATTATTATTTGTACATGAGGTTTATCGAGATACTTATGAAAAACCAAAAGGATGGATCAAAATGAATAATTGTTTTTCTTTCCCTATGATAGGTTCGATAACTCTTCCTTTGAAAGTTGGACCGAAAACATTACATGTCTCATTTTCCATTATCTCATCATTACACCAATTTTGTGTGTAGTTAGGCTAGCCATGGAATCACTTCATGAATTCCATCCTGTCAGTTGTGTGTAAATGCTTTAAGTTTCCATTTGAAATGAGATCTTTACGGTGCATCATAGTGGATTTAATCATGTGTCTTCCCATGGAAATTTCTCATTGGATTTATTTTGCCTTGAACCTATGGAACCTATTAGGCCTCAAGATGACTTATTTTTCAAATCCTATCATAATTTTAACAAAACATACATAAACAAATCACCCCTTACAAATATGCCTCAACCCGTGATTGAACCAAAAGCCCTTCCAACCAATCAAGACCAAAACATAGTAGATCCTGCACCTATTTCTTATAAGAGACCATGAGATAACCAAATAAGTCTTATTATACCTCTAAAAATCAAACAAGTTTACAAAGCTAAATAGAAAGTGGTTGAGCAACCTCCCATGGTTCCTTTCAGTACTCCCTTAAGGGAAGAAAAGAAACCTATGGTTGAAAAACCCATTCCTACACAATCTCAATTTGAAAATTGAATGAAAAGGAATCAAAATGCTAGAGAGTGTAAGCAAAGGTGTCATGCTATTGCTCATTTTTTACAAGAAAAGGAAGAAAAAAAAAAATCAAAAATCAAAATCCAAACTTACCTCAAGCAATGCATGATGATTCTCCTCCTTCACCGAAACAAGAAAATCCTAAACCTCGAACACAACAAGAACAATAATCTTCCATGGATATGATCATTAGACCTTATGTTGTGATTAACTTGGATGATGATAATGAAACTACTAAAATTGACGAGGAAGTGCATAAAGAGTTAAATCTATTTTTTTCCTCTTCCATGAGCTTAAATGATGAAAATAGTGATGATCCTCCTAAAACAAGTGTTTCAGCACGTGTTGAACTTGGTGCTTGTCCTAGTTTGGCACTTTATGTTGTCCCTTTGGCTAGTTTTCCACCTTCTGTATATGATGAAAAATATTGGGATGTAAATGACTTGCTATAGGTGGAATAACATGTGCCTTACCAGTTTTGTCTTTTTTATTTTCTTTTTGTGTTGTTTTTGTGATTGCATATGCGTAATGTGATCCCTCGTACTATTATGTTTGATGTGCCTTCATGTTCATTCCTCTATATGTCATAAATATTTTTTCTTTTCTCTTGTCTTGTGTTTTCATTTTGCAGATGACTTAGGGTAAGTGCAAATATGGGTGGCCAAAAAAGGGTCTTAAGTGGCCACTCTTTTTTTTGAAATTAGGAAATATGACCTTGGATGTGAAATTGAGGATAGTTACACTCAAAAAAATTAGATGTAACAAAAACAAGGATAGTAGTTGTCTAAGTCTACTTTATTAAATACTATATTATTTGAAAATGGTAGAGATTAAGGGGTTCAAAAGAGGGAGCCACATAAATTGGTGTTGTTTTTGTCAAAAAAACATAACATAGTAAGTTTTGTGGCTCCCTCAAAAGGTGAATTTTTTTTTTGTATTTTTAAAACCACTTTAGTGAGAAATTAGCTAACAATATGTAGTTTATGCCTAATTTTTTGAATATATTTTTAATGAATATTTTATTTTTTACTAATTTTCAAAGTGGACATAGAGGGAGAGGGAAATAGATAGAGGGAGTGAGTGAGATTCTTGAGAGAGAGGTAGAAGGAAAGAGAGGGAGAAAGGGTGCCTTAGGGAGAGACTTGAGAGAGAGGGGGTGAGAGGGAGAGACTTGAGAGAGAGGGGGAGAGATGGAGTGGGAGGGAGAGTTATGGGAGAGAGAGAGAGAGCGGGAGAGAGAGAGAGAGAGTGAGAGAGAGAGATAAACAGAGAGACCTAAGAGAGGGAGAGGGGGTGGGAGGGAGACCTGAGATAGAGGGGAGAGAGAGAGAGTGGGAGAGAGGGGTTGGAGAGAGAGACTTGAAAGAGGGGAGGGTATGGGTGGGAGAGAGTGGGTTTAAATGAGAGGGACTTATATAGGTAGGGTGGGAGGGATAGAGAGAGAGAGGGAGAGAGGGAGTGAGTGAATGAGACCTAAGAGAGGGAGAGGGGTGGGAGGGAGACCTAAGAGAGAGGGGAGACAAAGAGAGAGTTATCTATTAATGTAGGTAGGGTGCCTTAGGGAGATACCTAATAAAGAGAGGGTGCGGGAGGGATAAACATGAGAGAGAGGGAGAGAGAGGTAGTGGGAGATAGAGTTATGGGAGAGAGATAGAGGGAGTTAGAGAGACCTAAGATAGGGAGAGTGGGAGGGAGGGAGAGACCTAAGAGAGGAAGTGGGAGAGAGGGGGTTGGAGAGAGGGAGACCTGAAAGAGGTAGAGAGTGTGGAAGGGAGAGACCTGAGATAGAGGGAGAGAGGGGGCTGGAGTGAGAGGGCCTTATCTAGGTAGGGTGGGAGGGATAGAGAGAGAAAGAGAGAGAGAGAGAGAGTTATCTAGGTAGGGTTCCAAAGGGAGAGACTTGAGGGAGAGATAGGGAGGGTGGGAGGGAGAGACCTGAGAGATAAGGAGAGAGAGAGGGAGTACAAGAGAGAGGGAGTGAGAGAGAGTGTGTGTGATAGAGAGAGAGATAGCTATCTATCTATGTAGGTAAGCTACCTTAGGGAGAGACCTAAGAGAGAGGATTGGAATGAGAGGAGATTATGTAGGTAGGGTGGGAGGGATAATGAGATTGATAGAGAGGGAGTGAGTGAGAGAGAGATAGAGAGAGAGAGAGAGATTAGGTTTAAGGGTTTAAGAGTTGAGTAATTAAGGGTTTAAGGTTATAAAGTTGAGGGATTGGGGTTTAAGGCATAGTGTCTAAGGTTGAAGGTTTAGGGATAGGGTTTAGGGTTAAGTGAGAGACCTAGATGGCTAAGGGATGGATGGCTAAGGAGAGAGAGGAAACCTTTAAAAAAACAACATTTTCATAATGCAAATGTGTTTTGAAGAAGTTGAGATATAGTCATTTTATAAAGCAAGACAAAATATTCTCACATTATAATGCGAGTATTTTTTGGCTTGCTCTAAAAATGGTAAAGAAGTCAACACGCCCATGATCCAGGCCCACATGTTTTGTTATTATCTTGTTTATGTGTGTGTTTCATCAAAAAATATATTTTTGATGTTGTTGGGAAGTGAACATGCAAAGTTTCCACATTCTACCATCTTTGCGTGAACTTTCCATCACATTTTTATGGTTTTCAAACTTAGGAAGGAGGAAATAATAGAGTTTTCACATTGAATTCGATATATATTAGTTCAAGTCTTAATTTTTTTAGTGTTACAATGGTAATTGTGATTGAACTAATAGGAATTTAAAATTATACATAGGTTATTTGTATTGTTGTTAGTGTTGGATGTTGTGGTTGTATTGTTGATATGTGGTTGTCATTGATATCAACACTATTAGCATTAATGTCTTTAAGACTGTATATGTTGAGGATATTGAGAAAGTTGTAATAAAATATGTTACAGGTTGTCTGTGAAGCAGTGAAGATTAGTGTGTTGGAAAGTTGAGTATGTTGATAATGAGAAGTTGTGTATTAAACAATTTTTTTTGCTACGTATGAAGTTCATACTCCTTAAGTTTTAGAGCTACACATGAAGATTTGAGTAGGTTATAAAGTTTTTTGTTCTAACAGTTATTCTGTTATTTGAAATGGTGTTCATAGAAGAAGATAATGTGTTTCTGGAAATCTGAAGTGTTGTGTATGTTCTTGAAATGTTTGTCCATGAATTTTTCGAGATCATGTTCTATCTGTGTTGCGCGCCCGCATTGATCATTGTACTCCTGATCTGATATTTCCTCTTGTGTGTTCATGTTTTTCATGTTCATGGATGACAAGGTGATTGAAGCATATTGTAGATCTCCGAGGAAGAATATTTGAAGGTATTTTGTGTTCAAGGACATTGTTATAGGTCTCTACTATGTTGTGGTTGACCTTGGTTGATGTGCATTGATAATCTTTATTGTTTTGGGCCAACAGTTTGCATTCATTTCTATTATTTTGTTGGAGCCGACATGAAGCAATATAATTTCTTGTTGTGCATATATATAAGTGATTGTTTTCTCATTTGAGAAGCATGCAAGTTTTCAAGTGTGAAGTGTGTGTGTGCTATGTTTGAATAAGGTTCAGATCATTCAAAGGCAGAACAGAATGTGAAGAAGTTTTCATGTGCTTAACTAGTACTATACTCAGGAATTAGAAGATGCTACTTTCTCAGTTCAAATTCTTCAAATGGATTTGATCTAAAAAAAAAAATTGTAAGACAGTGAGTCTTCCTTTGAGATGTGAGCTCTAGGCAATGTACCTGAATGCATGTGCATTCCTTATTCATTTTTCTTATACTTTTAATAGGTATAACTTGTGGATTAACCTCCACCCTAGTTTTTCCCCTAAAAGGGTTTCCACACAAAAATCTTGGTGTTATGTGTGTTTTTGATGTGTTGTTGATTCATGATTTCACTGCTAATAATCAAATATGAGATTAAAGGTTAACAAGTTTAAAAAATTCTGACAGCTGATTCACCCCCCCTCTTAGTTTTCCTCCCTTGTGTTGACAATAATTGGTATCAGACTAGGTTCTTTGGAATAATTTTAATAGCTTGAGGTGATCTGGGATGATGATATACAAGAAAGATAGTTTGGGATTTGATAGAACAAACTACACTATGTGGAATGCTAGAATGGAGTGTCATTTGAAGTGCATTGGTGAATCCTACTAGAAAATTACAAGTAATAGGTATGTTATTCCTCAAAATGGCCAGGGCCTACTACTACTACTGAGATTAGGGATGTTGAATATAATATCAGAGTTAAGGAAGCATTGTTGAGTGCTTTGACTGATTTTGAGATGACAAATGTTATGGATCTAAAAACCATTGTTGAGATCTAGAAAATTTAGAAAATTTATATGAAGGTGATGCTAATGTGAAGATGGCCAAGCTATAGTGTCTGAAAAGAAATATGAGCTATTGAAGATGGGTAATGATGATAATATCGCTACTTACATGCAAGGAGTGAATGAACTTGTGTATGGTATTAGATGTCTTGGTGGATAAGTGGATGAATCAAAGATTGTTGCTAAAGTTCTCAGATCCTTTCCTGATGCATATAAAATCAGAGTTCTATCCATTGAAGAGCTCTAAACTGTGGTAAATTTAACCAGAGATATGTTGGTTGGTAAACTTACTTATTTTGAGTTGATTGAATTCGGTGATGCCCTTCCTAAGATAGAATCTACATTTAAAGCTACTACTTTTGGGAGAGACAAACATAGATATGATCTAGGTGAAAGTTCTTGTAGAAAGGTATTTAGATATGAGGAATAAATGAGACAAATTGAAGAAGAAGAAGAAAGAGAATTGAATGAGCTTGAAGCACTTATTGTGAAAACAAAAACTAGAGGAGAAGGTGTGATAGATGAGTTTTTGTTTATTTCTATCAATGAAAATAATCGTGTGTCTACTGAATCTGCTAGTTGTACAAAAGTGGAGAAAGACCTAGCTTCTTGAGTTGAAGAAAAACATGAATGGGTAATTGAAAGTGGATGTTCACATCACATGATAGGTGATAAAAGTAAATTTTTAAGCCTAGAGAAGTATGATGGTGGTGTTGTAATATTTGGTGACAACAATGGTTGTATAATCTATGGCAGAGGATGAAATTATTTTGATGGTAAGCATAATATTGATGATGTTCTTTATGTTGAATGTCTGAAGCATAATCTTCTGAGTGTTGGATAGATGGTTGATAAGGGATATAATCTTCAACTCAAATATGGAAAGTGTGGCATTCTAGGAAGTTCCATAAATGTGATTACTTCTGGTACAAAAATAAAAGGTAACATCTTTCATCTGAATGCTAGTAGTAAAAGTTGTTTGATTTCTCAAGCTGACTAATGTTGGTTGTGGCATAGGAGAATGTGTCATGTAAACTTTGAAAATATTATCAAGATAAGTTCCTCACAGGATGTGAAAGATATTCCTAAGTTGGTAAAGCCTACTAATTTCATATGGAAGGAATGTCAGTTGGGAAAACAAACTAGAATTTCATTTCATAGGAAACAACATTGTTCAAATGAATTGTTGGAGCTTGTGCATGCTGACTTATGTGGTCCTGCTAGAATCAAAAGTCTACAAGGTTACATGTATTTCATATTTCTTATTGATGATTACTCTAGGATTATGTGGGTTACTTTCTTAAGAGATAAATCTAAAGCTATAGAAAATTTCAAGATCTTTAAAGCTATGGTTGAGATAGAGACGGGTCTAAATATTAAGTGTATAAGATCAAATAGAGGTGGTGAATTCACTTCCAGTGAGTTTAATTCTTTTTGTGAAGAGCATGGGATAACAAGACAATTATCTACACTACGGACCCCTCAAAACAATGGAGTTGTGGAAAGAAAGATCATGACAGTTCAAGATGCTACTAGAACTATGATGTTGAAAGGAAATTTCCCTCATTTCTTGGAGAGAAGTTGTAAGTACCGATGTTTATATCCTTGACCAAGTACAAATAAAAGGTAATATTGGTAAGACTCATTTTGAGCTATGGTTTGGTCATAAGCCTACTGTTAAATACTTCAAAATATTTTGAGGTAAATGCTATATCATAAGAGATGAAGATATAGGAAAGTTTGATGCTAGAAGTGATGAAGGAATATTTCTTGGTTATTCTACTAAGAGAAAGGCCTACCAGTGCTACAACAAGAGATTGAAGAAAATGGTTGAAAGTGAAAATGTTAAGGTTGATGAATACATTACTATACCCTCTAGAACCTATGGATATGATTTTGATGATTAGAATGATAGTACAAATAAGAGTCAGACTTCAAATCAAGTTCAGATCATTTCGGTGAATCTAGAAGATCAAGAAGAAGGAGAAACTAGTGAAAGCATAGAAGAGATATCACAAGAGGTTGAAACTCAAGAACACTCTAAGAATCCAAGGTATGTGAGATTAAATTATTCAGAAAATTAAATTATAGGAGATAAGAATAAAGTTGTCTAGACTAGAAGAAGAATTGTAGAAGAATATTGTTTAATTTCAAAGACTAAGCCAAGTAATATCAATGAAGCATGCAAATATGAACACTAGATTGAGGCAATGAAAGAAGAACTACAACAAATTGAGAAGAATAATACATGGATTCTTGTTCCTAGACCTAAAGACAAAAATGTAATTTGAACCAAATGGGTCTTTAGAAACAAGCTGAATGAACAAGGTGAAGTCACCATAAACAAAGCAAGATTGGTGTGTAAAGGATACTCTCAGATGGAAGGAATTGACTCTGAGGAAAATTTTGCTCATGTTGCTAGAATTGAAGCTATGAGATTGTTTCTTGTTTATGCTACTTACAAAAACTACAAAGTTTATCAGATGGATGTCAAGTCAAAATTTATAAATGGTGAATTAGAAGAAGAGGTGTTTATTGAGAAACCTGGTGGATTTCAATTAATTGATCAAGGAGATATGGTTTGTCGGATGAAGAAAGAATTGTATGGAATCAAACAATCCCCTAGAGTTTGGTATGCAAGACTGGATAAGTACTTACTGAAGCTTGGTTTTAACAAAGGTATAGTTGATAGTAATCTATATTTCAAGATTGATGATGATAAATATTTGTTTGTGGAAGTATATTTTGATGATATAATTTTTGGAGGATATGATTGTTTGTGCATAAAGTTTCCTAATGAGATGTAGAATGAGTTTGAGATGTCAATGATTGGAGAGCTGAAATTATTTTTGCGACTCCAAATTACTTAGTTAGAAAAAGAAATATTTATATCTTAGTCCAAGTATGTGAAGGAATTGCTAAATAAATTTGGTATGGAATATTCAAAGCCAGTTGGTACACCCATGGTGACCAGATGCAAGTTAACAAAAAATGATGATTCTCCAAAGGAAAATCAGACTAAATATAGATCAATGATTGGTCAATTGCTTTATTTGAATCAAACTAGACCAGATATCATGAATTTTTGTATATATTGTTGCTATATTTCAAGATGATCCTAAGGAATCTCATGTGATTGTTGTGAAGAGGATTTTTAGATACTTGAAAGGAATAGTTGATTTTGGCCTATGGTATCCTAAATATGATGATCTTACTTTAATTTCCTTTACTAATGTTGATTGGGTAGGAGATGTAAATGATAGGAAATGTACTAGTGGTGACACATTTTTCTTGGGGAAGAAGTTGATTTCATGATCAAGGAAAAATCAAAATGTTGTTTCTTTGTCTGTTGCAGAGGCAGAATACATTCTTGCTACTAACAATTGAACTCAAGTATTATGGATGAAGCAGATGTTGAAAGATATCATAGTTGTGTATGATGAACCTATTTCCATATTATGTGATAATTCAAGTTCTATAAACATTTCTAAGAATTTGGTGTTGCATTCAAATACCAAGCATATATCTCTCAAGTACCACTTTTTGAAAGATAAAGTGAGTGATAAGGAAGTTAGACTAGAGTATGTGCCTACTAAGGAAAAAATTGTAGAAATTTTACTAAGTATTTGCCTAAGGATAATTTTGAGTATCTCAGAGAGAAGTTATGGGTGATTACTCCTCCTAATAAAAACTAAGATGCATAGTCTTTGCATTAGTCTATGTATTCAGAGTCATATATTGATCTGGATAGATGTTGTGGTGGCTGCTACTCAGGGGGAGTAGTCAGATGATTCAGATATGTGGTTCAAAGCTTTTGTACCTTTGCCATTGATGTCAAAGGGGGAGAAGAGTAATGTGAAAAACTAAGGGGGAGAAAAATAGTATGAGAACAACAATGTGTAAAGGGGAGATTGTTGGAAGAAGATCTAGTTTTGTTGATGGTATTTTTCACATCATTTATTGCCATCAATGCCAAAGGGGGAGAGTCTTGGATGTATTGTTGATATATGGTTGTCATTGATGTCAACACTATTAGCATTAATATCTTTAAGACTGTATATGTCTAGGATATTGAGAAAATTGTAATAAAATATGTTATAGGTTGTCTATGAAGTAGTGAAGATCAGTGTGTTGGAAAGTTTAGCATGTTAATGATGAGAATTTGTGTATTAAAGGGTTTTTTTGCCTATTTATGAAGTTCCTACTCCATAATTTTTGGAGGTGTGCATGAAGATTTGAGCAAGTTATAAATTTGTGTGTTCTGACAGTTATTCTATTATTGGAAATGGTGTTCACAAAAGAAGATAATGTGTTTTTGGAAATCTGAAGTATTGTGTATGTTCCTAAAGTATTTGTGTGTATTTCTAGATCATTTTCTATCTATGTTGCATGTCTGCATTGATCATTGTTCTCATGATCTGAGATTTTCTCTTGCGTGTTCAAGTTTTTCAATTTCATGGTCTATAAGGTGATTGAAGTGTGTTGTGGATCTCTAAGGAAGAATATTTGAAGGTATTTTGTGTTTGAGGACATCGTTATAGGTCTCTACTATGTTGTGGGTGACCTTGGTTGATGCACATTGATAATATTTATTGTTTTGGGCTGAAATTTTGCATTCATTTCTATTATTTTGTTGGAGCTAACATTAAGCAATGTAATTTGTTGTTGTGGATATATATAAGTGATTTTTTTCTCATTTGAGAAATGTGCAAGTGTGCAAGTGTGAAGTGTGTGTGTGTGTTATGTGTGAATAAGTTTCAGATCATTCGAAGGCAAAGCAAAGTGTGAAGAAGAGTGAAAAAAAGTGAAGAAGTGTTCATGTGCTTAACCAAAACTGTACTTAGGCATTAGCAGATGCTAATTTCTTAGTTCAAATTATTCAGATGGATTTAATCTAATTTTTTTTATGTAAGACAACAAGTCTTCCTTTGAGCTGTGAGCTCTAGGTAGTGTGCCTGAATGCATGTGCATTCCTTGTTCATTTTTCTTATACTTTTAATAGGGTATAGCTTATGGATTAACCTTCACCATGGTTTTTACCCTAAAAGAGTTTCCACACAAAAATATTTGTGTTATGTGTGTTTCTAATGTGTTGTTGATTCATGCTTTCACTGTTAATAATCAGATATGAGATTAAAGGTTAACAAGTTTAAATAAGTTTGAAATTTTGTGACAACTGATTCACCCCCCCTCTTAGTTGTCTTCCCTTGTGTTTTCAATAGTTAGTAATTATATTTGAGTGATATACAATTGAAAATTGAAAAGGAAGAAAGCTTGTGAAAAACTCAAATTGTTGAGGAGTTTGATTCAAGAAGAAATAAAGATTGCATAATTGTGTAGTTCCTCTATTTGAATCTCTATTTTTTAGGTATGTCAAGTATTTACACATTTGCTTTACATTTTCTTTAATTATATTACATTTCTTTATCATCCCTTATCATACATGCTTAATACAATGCTTTGATTTTTTTATTATGCATATTCCATGGTCATCAAATTTTTTGTTTCTCGTTATACCCTTAGCCCCTATTGGCACATTTTAAACTGCACAATTCTTTACACTTGCCAATTACATTTTAAACCACATCTCTTTGAGGCATTTTGTTAAAAAACTGACCTATCTTGTGTATGCTTCCAAAATTTGTATACAAATTTATGAGAGTAGTTATAACTATGTAATATAATACATCATTTCTCATTCCTTTTTTTGGATGTGCATACCCCTTTCCGAAGCTTCCATCTTGGTATAGGAATGGGGGATGCTAGAAAATGCTTTCGAATTTGGTTTTACATCTATAAATTGCATTTACTTGAAATTTTCTAAAGCCTTTTTGAACAAATCCATTTTTTGCATATCCTGTAATCATTGTAGTCCACAAGGACAAATCTCATTGAGGCATTTTTTCAAACAGTTCATGTTCCTTGTCTATACATGTCTACTAAAGCATTTTATGAAGCATGTTAGACAAGGAAAAGAGTTGTTTGAAAAAATTCGTCAAATAAATGTGGTCTCATGGTGATGTAAGGAATTCAATCACTATGAGACCACATTTATTTGAGGCATTTTTTCAAACAATTCACTACATTTTCTATCATACCACATTTTCCATACATGTCTACCAAAGCCTTTTATCAAATATGTTAGACAAGGCAATGAGTTGTTTGAAACAATGCCTAAAAGAAATGTGGTCTCATGGTGATGGACATCACCATGAGACCACATTTATTTGAGGAATTTTTCCAAATAGATCATTCCCTTGTCTATGCTACCAAAATTTCATCACCATGAGACCAAATTTCTTTGTGCCTTGTCTATGCACCCACATTTTACATGTATCCACTAAGGCAATTACAACCATAACACTCATGAAAATACTCCCTTATATATTTTGATAAATATCATACCCCATTCCAAGGTAGTGAGCTGCTTGAAAAAATGCCTCAAAGAAATGTGGTTTCACAGTGATGTATATCACCATGAGACCACATTTCTACCACATTTCTTTGAGGCATTTTTTCAAACAACTCACTAGACTTCCATTTTTGTTGTGTTCTTATTGCACTTGTTTATTCACCTTAGTTGAGGAATTTTTTCAAATATTTTATGTGCCTTGTCTATGCATCCAAATTTCACATGTTTCTACTAAGGAAAGTGCAACCATAACACTCATGAAAATCCTCCCTTTTATGTTTTGATAGATGGCATACCCCATTCCAAGGTAGAATTGACAAGGTAGTGAGATCGCTACCTTGTCAATGTGGTAGATTTGATAAGGTAGTGATTTGTTTGAAAAAATAACTCATATAAATGGGGTCTCACAGTGGTGTACAATGCAGTAGAATTGACAAGGTAGAGAGTTGTTTAAAAAAATGCCTCATAGAAATGGGGTCTCACAATGATACTAGCTTGTCAATGCTACCACATTTTGCATACATGTCTACCAAAAATTTTGTCAAACAATTCACATGCCTTGGTCATACTTCCACATTTCTCATACATTGTTTCCAAGAGAGTTGCAATTATAACATTTGACAAAAATATCCATTTATTTCAATGTTTTGATTGATTCCCATACCTTGTTTCAAAGTTAGGATGTTGACAAAAGTTGCAAAATTTAGATTAATAGTCAAGCCAATTATATTTTCTTGAAATTTTGCAATGTATTTTAAAAAATCCATTTTTTGCCTATCTTGAAATCATGTGATTCCATGAGAAAACATTTATTTAAGGGATTCCATCAAAAAATTCATGTGATATTTTTCTATGCTATAAATACTTAAAAAAAATTAGCTTTCCATTTTACTTGTGTTCTTATCACACTTCTTTATTTATCATGGTTGAGTGACATTTACTCTTATACAAGATGATTGTAAGTATTGTGTATGAAGGGTTGAATGACATATATATATATTTTTTTTATGGATTCATTTTTTAGGACCTAATATTTGTCTCTTTATCATGCTACATATAACTTTATCCGTCATTCCGAGGAAATAATAAAGGATTAAAACAACACAGGAAGAGATAGAAGCTAAGAATTCAAATAAAGAAACATATATGAGGGAACATATTGAGAATAAGAAATTGGAAATGATTGAAAAAGACATGGAAATTGAAGAGCAACCTCAACTATCAAGAAGAGATATGGAATTGGTTTCACAAAGGGAATGAATACAAAACCTTCGTGCTATGAGAGATTTGGATATCATAGTTGGAGACACACCCTCTACCACTAGTGAAGATGGAGGGACACCATCTATTACATATCAAGTTGATAATACATCATCACTCACATTTGAGGAAGGAGGTACGCCATCATTCGCATCTCAAGTTGAGAGTACATCATCACTCACATGTGATAAAGGAGGTTATATGCCATCATTCCCATGTCAACCTCAAGGTACATCATCTATTCGATACTCGATCGAAGGTACGCCATCTAGCCCATCTCATTTAAATATTGATGAAATTCCTAACGTTGAGATGAATTTATCTTTGAGAACATCATTGGAATTTTGCATAGATAGCCAAAGTTTTTGATTAATATTGATGAGAATATTTTGTAGGAAATGCAAGGTAAGATTCCAAAACACACTTGTATAAGATATGCTCATAAGATTTGGAGAGAGTGTTCTTTGAAAATTAAAATGAGATTGCAAGATTTCAACTATTTATTGAAATGATGTGAAGGTTAAAGTATAGGTCCATCATGAATATTACTGGGTTGAGAACATCACATCCTTCAAGTGAAAAAATATTGTGAAGAATCTAATGGATACATATGAGAGTTTGTGTAAGACCTCACACTCAAAAGATAGTAATGCCAAACAACATGCCATTACATCAAAAATAGTAAGTAATCAAAAGAGGAAAGCTCATCTCATTAGAAAGACAAGTCAAGAATTGAAATCTAATAGAAAATTTTTATCAAGAGTCGTTCAAAGGTGCCAAATAATTAAGGACATTGATTCCACTGAATTATGGGAATTCTCGGGGAGACTAACACAAAAATATAAACCAATTGTTGAAGCATTGAAATCATTTAATAGAAGAATTTTGGAAGAACAAGACAAGGGTATCTCTGAATCAAAGGGATGTGGTAAGAAGGAGAATCAATAGTTGAAACCCTGGACCACATCCAAAGAATTTTTTTGATACGACTCAAACATAATCTTTTCATAATTTTCTAGAGGATTATCCTCAAATTAAAAAATTTCAAAGATATTTTGAAATGCTAAAAACTTTTTATGTCAAGGTAAAGCACACACACACTACTTGTTATTTTAGATTACACATTTAATTTTCTAACCATTTTGATGTTTATCATTCTATATGTTTAGATTTTTATACTAAAAATATTTTGCAGGATTGTCGCATACATGCCCCACCAACATCTTCAAAGACTTCTTATCAAATTTTATGTGAAAGAGAGGAAGGTCAAATATTCTATACAAAATTATGCTTGGATCATAGCACATGTAAGCATTGTGGTGGCTTGCAATGTATGCCAATATGTGAACATATGGAAAACACACGTGGTTAGAAAGGAACTGGTAGAGTTCAGTAAGTATAAAACAATAGACTACAATACAAAAGATGTTAAAGAAGCAAAGAGGTGTGATTTGGTTATTCAAAATATTCTAGTGTATCAGTTTATGTTTACATTTCATGATAGTATAGTGCGTGAGTATGCAAGGTATACCCATAGAGATCGAAGTTTGGACTTGCAATTCTAGTTATGCAAGGACACCTTTCCACTTGGTAGCATTATTTCATTCATTGAATTTTTAGAGAACTACACTCTATAGCCATAGCTTGAGGTGCAATCACAATATTACAACTCCACATAGGTTTCTATATTTGTGCACATAGAATTCACTCATGCAACTGATAGTACATAGGATAAGATGAAGACATTGAGGGAGTACCAGTTTTACTTTAGTGATGATCGCACACATTCTAAAGAGTCTTTGCAAGGTTTCTTCTAGTTGTTCTATAATGATTTGGCTAGGAGGGGATAACATACAGTCAACATAAGACAAGGGTATCTCTGAATCAAAGGGATTTGGTAAGAAGGAGAATTGGTAGTCGAAACCATGAGCCACATCTAAATAATTTTTTGGACATGACTCAAACACAATTTTTCATAATTTTCTAGAGGAGTATCCTCAAATTAAAATTTGTCAAAGATATTTTGAAATGCTAAAACCTTTTTATGTCATGATAAAGCACACATTTGCTACTTGTTCTTTTAGATTAAATATTGAATTTTCTAACTATTTTGATGTTTATTGTTCTATATGTTTATATTTTTGTACTAACAATATTTTGTAGGATTGTGGCATGCATGCCCCACCAACATCTTCAAGAGACATTTTATCAAAAAAGTTATTTGAAAGAGAGGAAGGCCAAATATTCTATAGGAAACTATGCTTGGATGACACATGTTAGCATTGTGGTGGCTTGCAAAGTATGCCAATATGTGAACATATGGAAAACATATGGAAAACACACATGCAGTTGGAAATGAACTAGTAGAGTTCAGTAAGTATAAAACAATGGCCTACAATACAAAATATGGTAAAGAAAAAAAAAGGTATGATTTGGTTATTCAAAAGATTCTAGTGTATTAGTTTATGTCTACATTTCATGATAGTATAGTGTATGAGTATGCAAGACATACCCATAGAGCTCAATGGTTGGACTTGTAATTCAAGTTGTGTAAGTACACCTTTCCACTTGTTAGCATTATTTCAATCATTGAATTTGTAGAGAACTACACTCTATAGCCATAGTTTTAGGTGCAATCACAATATTACAACTCCACACAGGTTTCTATATTTGTGCACATAACATTCATTCTTGTAGATGATAGTACATAAGATAGGTATTGAGGGAGTACCACTTTTACATTAGTGATGATCACACACATTCTATAGAGTTCATGCAAGGTTAATTTCAATTGTGTTCTACAATTATTTGGCTAGGAGGGTCATAACATATATCTGATTTATAATATGGTCGGATAATTGTGCATCACAATTCAAGAACTCATAGTTGTTCTATTGGTTGAGTAGGACACGTGCTATTACAGGTGTTCAACATATGTGGAACTTTTTTGAGGTTAGGAATGGAAAGGTGGAGCATGATGGTGCATAAGCATGTATCAAAATATTATTAGCACAAGAAGAATTAAAGTATAAAGACAATGCAAAGTTGACAAATGCAAAATCAATCGTCGAGTGGTGTAATGCTTTGATGGGTCCAAGTAATGAAGGTAAGTCTTTAGTTCATAGATTTTTTATTTGATAGATGATACTAACATTTAACCGTATGAGGATTGTTGTACACTGTTTGGATCAATTGAGCTACACTCTTTCCTTAGCTCAAATGTAGGTTCATGGAGTATCCATATGTAGAAGATGGTATGAGTTTTTTCTTCATGTATAGTTCAATCTTAGAATGAGTGTGACTCAAAGGAGTGGGTTGATAAATGGTGGTTAAGTTATCTTAGCCAATTTCACACTATCATCCCTCGATGGCATTGGAACTGACACAAATGGACTCAGTGGTTGACTTTGACCACATATTAGATCTATTTCAACTAGGTAATATGTCTACTTGCATAGTTTTTGAAATTCCTATTATTATTTTACATTGTAGTGTATTTGTAATGTTCACTAATTTTCTACACATATCAATGTAGGGCATGTTTATACAACTATTTCAGATGAAAACAATGAAGAGGGAATAAATTATTACTTGTGTCTCTGTGTTGAGACCAAAAATAAATTGGAGGCCCCAGTGATAGATGGAGAAAACGTCGAATACCCTACATGCTCAGTGGTGGTTACTGGAACATGGCTCAAAATGAACCCACATAAGATTGTTAATGTTTGGTTGTTTCAAGACTTTGACACACATCATAAGATTCTTCATTACTAAAAACTTGTTGTGGCATCCAATGTTCGTTTGATCAAATATGGGGGTAGACCTTTGAAAAAGACCTCGTGGAAGGTGTGTGAGTCTGACCATGAGGCAATACTTGACAAAATAAAGAGTAAAGAAGACCCAGATGGGTTGTTGGATTAATTTGTAAGTATTCATATTGGTTCTTATTAATTTATAATTATGCAAATGATTTTGTATTAAAATTTCTAAGTATGCACATCAAGATTAGTTGATAGCTAGACCTTTTGTTTCCATATTCCATGTTTACATGTGCTTTGGTTTCAAATTTGTACATATGTTTTGGTTTGAGGTTTAAATATGAATATTGGGAAGATTATATGTTTTTTTTATATGTGTAGCATAGACAAGGTAGTGAGCATTGACAATCTCACTACATTGTCAATGCAGTAGCATAGAAAAGGTAGTGAGTTGTTTGAAAAAATGCCTCAAAGAAATGGGGTCTCCTGGTGATGTAGACAAGGTAGTGAGTTGTTTTAAAAAATGCCTCAAAGAAATGAAACCCCATTTATTTGAGGCATTTTTTTCAAACAACTCCACTACCTTGTCTATGCTACCGCATTGACAAGGTAGTAAGCTCACTAGATTTTCAATGTGGTAGCATAGACGAGGTGGTGAGCTATTTAAAAAAATGTCTCAAAGAAAACATCACTATGAGACCCCATTTCTTTGAGGCGTATTTTCAAACAACTCACTACCTTTTTTATGCTATCTCATTAACAAGCTCAAATTAATGTCCTAAACTTAGTAATGTGTAAATTCAATGTTTTACATTAAAAGAATAAACTATAAATTTGACTATATTGTTGTAATATTGTCCTTTTATTAGTTTTCCTACAAGGTAGAAATCACAAGGTGGTGAATTTTTTGAAAAAATGCCTCAAAGAAATGGGGTCTTATGGTGATGTATATCACCATGAGACCCCATTTCTTTGAGGAATTTTTTTCAAATAATTCTCACTACCTTGTCAATGTGGATGCATTGAGAAGGTAGTGAGCATTGTAAGAAAAAATGTATCAAAGAAATGGGGTCTCATGGTGATGTACATTACCATGAGACCCTATTTGTTTGACAAATTTTTTCTTACAATTCTCACTACCTTGTCAACGCATCCACATTGACCATGAGGACATCTCTCATTGAGAAATTTTTTCAAATAGTTCATGTTCCTTGTCTATGCATCCACATTTCACATGTCTCTACTAAGGAAATTTCAACCATAACACTCTTGAAAATCACCCCTTTTATGTTTTGATAGATGGAATACCCCATTCTAAGGTCCCCTTGCTAATATGAATAAAATCCTAAAACATGTGCTTTCGACCAAACTATGGATGCATGGAAAAAATCTATCAAATCATAATAGTAAGAAAAAGCATACACAAGGTATTGACCTATTTAAGAAAATTCCTCAAATAAATGTGGTCTCATGGTGATCTCCATCATCATGAGAGCCCATTTCTATTAGGCATTTTTTCAAACTGCTCACTACCTTGTCAATGTGGTAGCATAAAAAAGGTAGTGATCTCACAACCTTGTCAATGTGGTAGCATTGGAAAGGAAGTGAGCTCAATACCTTGTCAATGTGGATGCATTGACAAGGTAGTGAGAATTGTAAGAAAAAATTCCTTAAAGAAATGGGGTCCAATGGTGATCATCACCATGATACCCGATTTATTTGAGGGATTTTTTCTTACAATTTTCATAGCCTTGGCAATGCATCCACATTGACCACGAGGACATCTCTCATTGAGGAATTTTGTCAAATAGTTCATGTTACTTGTCTATGCATCCACATTTTTCATGTGTCTACTAAGGAAATTTCAACCATAACACTCATGAAAATCCCCCATTTTATGTTTTGATATATTCCATACCCCATTCCCAGGTCCCCTTGTTTTTATGGATAAAATCCTAAAACATGTGCTTTCGACCAAACTATGGATGCATGGAAAAATATTTCAAAGAATAATAGTAAGAAAAAGCATAGACAAGGTATTGAGATGTTTAAAAAAATTCCTCAAAGAAAGGTGGTCTCATGGTGATTTCCATCAACACAAGACCACATTTCTTTGAGGCATTTTTTTTAAATAGCTCATTGCCTTATCTATGCTACCACATTTTCCACATTTTCCATTTTGGGCATATCGTGCAATCATTCAAATATTTATGGGAAGATTGAAAAATGAACAAATGAAGTCAAATATTCTTGAACTTAAGAATTCCATGGAGAAAATACAACTAGAAATAGATGATAAGGAAGAATCAATATGAAATGTAAGTGAAAAAAGGAGAATCGATGTGGTGGACACCTGAAAGTCTTATCTATAAAGTTAGATAAGTTTTCTAAAGAGCTTGTTAAGGGAAATATTTGCATTTTATAATCGGGAAGATACTTCCAAAGATGATAACAGTAGTTGCAGATGCAAAGACAATAGTTGGAAGTGTTGAAATTGAAGGAAAATAAATGAAGACTAAAATTAACCACTTAGAAATGGAATTAAAATACAAGAAGATTTTATAATCAACAAAAAGGAGGCTAGTCTGCTCTAAAAACACTTGAAAAAGAAGGAAACTGAATCGAATGAGATACAAAATATATTCAATGAAGAGATTCTTCCTACTCTAGAGAAGTTGAAGAAGGTGTGTGCGTAGATTCTTCTTTGTTCATCATACAACAAAACTGACTATTTAAACACATCAGTATGGGTGGGTTAATGCTAGGAAAGGTAATCTTTCACACCCAAACACGTTGAAATAGTCTGAGCCACATTCTATCGATGAAGTCTCTTAAGGGACCAAAGTGCAAAGGGTAGAAAAATTTGACGTGTGATTACTCAGAAACCGTTGCACTTGGAAACATTATGTCTGAGGCTACGGGATCACGTAGGGCCCTTCTACAACAAAATCTCTTAGTTTTTGATAGATCCAAGTTGTTTTCCTGTGGTGAACAGATTTTAGTTAATGGAAAATAGGTTAATTGCATGTAGTGTAAAGTTGCAAGGTAGGCTACTTTTGTTTTATTGTTTTTGGGGCCAAACAATTAGCACCAACACATCTATGTGGGTACATCTATGATAGGCATGGTCATTGTGCTTCGTTATAAATGGTTCATAGTCTTTCCTATTTGAAGGGTCATAAATTTTGGCCTTTGAAAAATCACAACCAAATTCATATCATCACTATTTGTGAGAACCTAGATTGATTTATTTGTAACTGTAGTGTTGAAAAATGTTGTCTATGAAATTTTCACACTTTTTTGGGTCCTTGTTAAATTGAGCATAATGTTGCCTTAATTTAGTGTTGTAATATGTTTAACACGTTCACATTTGGTCTTGGGCCTTTGTAAACTAAATAAAATTAATTGTACCTTATTTAGAGTGTGGTAAAGTGTCATACCATAATTTCACACTTATTTAGTGTTTTCATTATTAATTTGGCTTCTTTATGCTTTATTTGGCCTTATTTTGCATCCACAAGCCTTAATGCATCTTTATGAGGATAATATCGACATGAACCAACATCCAATCATAATTCAGGTGTTTTTGGATTGTATTACCAAGATTTAGTGATCTAGAACTCATATACCACCTTGGGTGTATGGGTCCCACCTAAGTTTCAGTGCCCCAATCTTGATTTCACATGAATTTAAGCATTTCTTGAATAGTGTGTCCGATAGCCTAGCCTTATGGGACTCATACGCCACTTCTAGCAAATAAGTCTTGTGTGGCCCAAAATTGAATTTAATTTAAGTTCATGGTAGGATTTTATCATCATAGATCTAATGTTGGCTTGTAGTGTTGTAATTTTGTGAAATTTGGCATAAACAAGTATAAATACAAGGTTATTTCACTCATTTTCTCCTATAAATTCCACAAGTCTCCTAACAAGAAATCAAGTCATCCTTAAAGAAAAATTGAGTTCACAATAGAATTCAAGTGTTTACAAGAGCATTCAAGAGCATTAAATAGTTGATTATCAAGTGTTTTGGAGCATTATTCAAGTGGCAAGCATCATGCCAAAGTCATCATGCATCATGTTTATTTTTGAGCTAACAATTGTGATGTAGGGTTTCATGATCCAAGCTAGCATTCAATTCAAGATCTACCACATTCAAGAAAGATTCAAGATCTGCATCCATTAAATTACATTAAATTTTGTTCATTCATCATTCCTTTATCTCAATTTATTTCATTACAAGGTTTGATTACCAAAATGGGGTTTCACTAAGGAAAACCCATTTCCACTAACAAAACAACTTTTTTCGCTCTCTTTAATGTGTGATTTGTAGATCTAGGTTGAGTACATATTGAAGAGAAAGATTGGGAAATTTTTTTCAAGTGTTCAAAGTCATTGAAGTTGTTACTTTTCTTGGAAGATCATTGGAGAACACCTAGAGAGTGAAATTCAACAATTCAGACCCAAAAATTAAGTTGAGAAGGTAGAGAAAAGATTGAACAAAATATTCACACATTGATCCTCTAAAAATGAAAAAACTATAAGGATATGCCACTTCTAGCATATGAGTCCTAGTACAACTAGATTTATATATTTCAGGAGTTGTAGACATATCTCTACCAAATTTTTGTTCCTACCCAAAAACCCTAATCTAGGACTAAATTGCCCAATCTGGTGTATGAGTCCCAATCTACATTAATTTTAGTGTTTTTAGCATTTTAGATCTCTAATCAAGTTGCTACAAATTTCCAGGTACACACCCCTAATCTCTCAATTTTTAATTATATTTTACATTCATTTCTAGGTCATTTAGTAAATTTTTTCTTTTCATTAGGTTTCATATTTGATCTTGCATGTCATTTGTCTTTCCAATCCCTAGCTTGGTGGTGAACCATCTTTTAGACTCTAATCATACCCTATGACACCCTAATGGAAGATCTATTTCCCCTACTTCATCCTTGGATTGAGATCTCTAGGGTTTCCTTGAATGAGAGTGTAGAAGATTGTTTTTCTATGTCCTAAACCATAAGTAACGACCATTTTCCCTCCCTTAATTTTAGTGAACTTGTATCTAGAACACCTTAATTCTAATTTGGATTGCATCATCATCCTAGATCTAGTTTGCATTAACATTGAATTAGGGTTTGCATTAGGTAATTGGCATTCTAGGAGTAGGGTTTCTAAATCTTGCATTAGTGAAAATGCATATGGGTTGCATTTTTGAATCTTGCATCATTGAAAATCATCTAAAATCTGGATTTGCACTTATTTTAGACATCATAAAAACAGAAATTCATAACTTTCACTTAAAATTTCTTGAAATTTATGTAAAAAATCTCATATGGGACTCATATGCCCCTCTGGGCGATTTAGTCATAGTCTAGGTGCTTTTGCCTAATTTATTGGTATTATATGGTGACTATTATTCAACATTTAAACCTCTAAAAAACCCTTTTTGGGACTCATATGCCCCTCTCGGAAATTTAATCCCACTTTATATTTTAAACTACATTTTCCAACTTTACATTCTCTATTTATGTGTTTTTGTTATTTTCCTATTCCATTTTGTAGAGTTTCTATTTTCTTCATTTCATTGTATTTATCTTCATTACATACATTGCACTTACATTTAGACCTTTTATTCTAAGTTCTTGTATTTCATTTCATCATGGATATGTGCTTTATTAGGTTTTGGATGTCCTTGAAGTCCTTAGTGGATGTATCAAGTTGTGCTTTTGGAAATGGCCCTAATGAAATTTAACTTACTCATGCTCACTCTACTCTTAATGCATGTCCTCCTCGTGATGTTGAAATCATTGGAGAAGATTGTGACATCATGAATAAATTCCTAAATGATTTCATTAATAGCCTTGAGACTAATGCATCCTTTTATCCATTCACAAAACAACCAACATCCCCTATAATACCACCACTTGAGATGTTTGGTTACCTACATCTTGAAACTAAAAATCAAGTTGATCTTGAGTTCCCTTCAATAGGTGAACCTAGTTCCTTTAATCAAGAAAATATTCAACCATTCTATGTTAACAAAGTGACAAACACTTCCATCAATCTAGAAGAGACATATGGAAAAGGATTCACGATCTTAAGAAAACAAGGATGTGATACAACAAGTGAACATGAAATTAATCAATTCTTAGAGAAAATACCAACTGAAGGTACTAAATTGTTAGGATATCAATATCCTTCTCCTGACATGAGTACCCTCCTTCCTAAAGAACAACCAATGCCTCCTAACAATGATAAGGATGATAGGATCATCTTAGTTCCTCCTCCTCCATATTCAACTAGAGAAGTTGGTGAATCTAGCAAGCAACAAAGGCCTTACAAACTAGAGAAACTAAAATTACCTTGTCCACCAACTGCCACTAAGAGAATGTTACAAATACTTTTGAACCAAGGATTGATTACATTACCTCTGATAAGATAAGACCAATCTCCAAATCCTAAGAATACAAACACGTCACATTATCAATACCATAGAGTTCCTGGACATAGTACCGATGAGTATTGTGCTTTAAAACAAATATTCAAAAATTTTGATATCATACAAATAGTCCCTTAAAGCAGGACCCTTTCGCTCCTTGCCATGTAATAGTTGTAGAATCATCATATTCTCACTATTACATGCTTTACATTCATTGCAAATAATTTTAAGATGCAAGGAGATCTCTCCCATCACCTACCTTGGCTCATTCTTATCTTGCACTAAGTGGGGGAAATAATTGGATAGCCTTGTCCTAGTAGTGCATTTTTCATTGTCCCTTTGGCTAGTTGTCCACCTTATCTATATGATGAACATGATTGGGATGCAGATGACTTGCTAATAGGTTGAATCGCATGTTCCTTATTAATCTTCTTACATTATTTATTTTCTTTTGTGTGATTTTTTGTTTGTAATGTGATCCAATATGATGTTATGTTTGATGTATCTCTCTCTCTTTGTGAAATTCCTCTATTTGTACCTACATTCTTCACTATGTCATAAAATCTTTTTCCTTTTCATTTATCTTTTTCTTTATCTTATGTTTTCCTTTTAGGGATGACACAAGGTGTCAAGACATTTAGGTCCCTTCCATGTTGACCCAAAATATTTTCCTTTATCTTTTCATGTATCTTGTGTTTTCCTTTTGGGGATGACACAAGGCGTTGAGACATTCATGTCTCTTCCATGTTGACCCGAAAGCTTTTTATTTTTTTTCGCTCTCTTTTTGTCATTCTTATAGTTATATGAGTATTTGGGGAATGATGATAGTTCTAATATATCTTATAAATATTATAGCAAGAACATACTGACCCTGAATCCATGGATCCCTCATGTGTGTAGAGTTCTATTTCGGGGGCAACCCATCCCTTTTTCATGATGTAGCTTAATTTGGAAACATATTACCTAGCATAGGGATTTCAAAGTTAGCTCTCATTTTCTCTTTTTTGTTAGCATTTATCATTTTCTACTTTAAATTAATTTCTCACAACATGGTGTTTAGCAATTTATTTTAAGTGGGGGCCTACATTATCATTATTATTTTGCATTTCATGTTTCATTAGGTAGTCTTCTTATTTCACAGGATGTGTTTTTCACTTTTTGGTGACATTGGGTGTGATGTTCCTCAAGAGTGTGATGTCTCTTAGCATATTCTATTCCTCTTAGTGTCTTTATGTGACACACTGCATTCCCTAAGTTGTGAATATTTTATTCTTTGATTGGTCCTCTCTTGGAGACATTAGGCACAATGTTTCCTAAGTTCAGACCTTACATGAACTAAGAAAAAATTCTTTGAACATTCCCTACCATTCAATTTACAAAATTTGGTTATATGGCCACCCTGTATAATACATTTTTCATTCATATGGATCCATCTTGTTTGTTCACGAGTTTCAATAATATGAAGTTTTGCTTGCCTCATGAAGCTCACAGTTCATTGTTGTGTGGCACCTTATCAAACTTATTAGGAGGTATAGCTTTGATATGGTTGAATGGGAAGTTGAACCTAGGCATGACTTTCCCATAGCCACTTTCTTGTTTGTGTGAGCACATATCGACCGTATGCATATTTGTCTCACCTCTTTAGATACTCACCCAACAAATAGCCTAAATTTCCATTGCCTCAAAGTGAGCGTGAATTTTCAAACAAACATCCTAGATCTGATCCACATCGTGATGGAAAAATGATCAAAGCTTGATCCACCCCTTTTGTTTTTCCTTTTGTTTTTGGTAGTGTATGCTTGTTCCTTGTTGTTACTCCTTATATCACTTTTCATGTGTGTCATTTTGTGCGTATGTTGGTTTTCCATGGGATCTTGATCTAAGGGGCTTGATCACCCCTCTTGATTATTTTATTCCTATCTTACAAGCATTGGTAAACTTCAACCCCTCTTGATGTGTGTTTGTCTACTTTAGTGTGATTTTGAGGAAATCTCATCCTCTCAATAGAGTGGGGGCTAAATGTAGTGTCGAAAAATGTCATACATGAAATTTTTACACCTTTTTGGGTCCTCCTTGTTAATTTGAGCATAATGTTTCCTTGATTTAGTGTTGTAATGTGTTTAACACATTCAAATTAGGTATTGGGCCCATGTATACTAAATAAACTTAATTTTACCTTATTTAGAGTGTTGTAAAGTGTTGTACAACACTTTCACACTTATCTAGGGTTTTTATTATTAATTGGGCTTCCTTATGCCTTATTTGGCCTTATTTTGCATCCACAAGCCTTAATTAATGCATCTTTCTAAGGATAATCTTGACATGAACCAACATCCAATCACAATTCAATTGTTTTTGGATTGTATGGCCCAGATTTAGTGATCTAGGATTTAGGCGCCACCTTAGGCATATGGGTCCCACCTAAGTTTTGTGTCCTCGATCTTGATTTCATATGAATTTAAGAATTTCTTGAAAAGTGTGTCCCATAGCCTAGCCTAATGGGAATCATATGCCACTTCTAGCGTATGAGACCCGTGTGGCCCAAAATTAAATTTAATTCAAATTCTTGGTGGGATTTTATCCTCCTAGATATGATGTCGGCTTGTAGTGTTGTAATTTTGTGAAATTTGGCATTTAAACAAATATAAATACAAGGTTATTTCACTCATTTTCTCTTATCAAGTTCACAAGTCTCCTAACAAGCAATCAAGTCATTCTTATAGAAAAATTGAGATCACAAGAGAATTCAAGAGAATTCAAGAGTATATTATCAAGTTTTTTGGATCATTATTCAAGTGTCAATCATCATGTCAAAGTCATCATGCATCATGTTTTTTTTTTTAGCTAACAATTGTAATGTAGGCTTTCATGACTCAAGCTACCATTCAATTCAAGATCTACATCCATTGGAGCCACTTCATACATGTTTTCAGCCTTTTATTTCTAGGGTTTGGTGAGTTGCAACATTACATTTTGTTCATTCATCATTCATTCATCTCATTAAAAGGTTTGATTACCAAAATGGGGTTTGAACAAGGAAAACCCCTTTTCACTAACAAAAAAAAAAATTCCCCTCTCTTTAGTGTGTTATTTATAGATCTAAGTTGAAGACACATTGAAGATCAAGATTGGGAAGAAGTTGTCAAGTGTTCAAAGTCATTCAATTCGTCACTTTTCATAAAATATCATTGGAGAACACTTACAGAGAAGAATTGAACAATTCAGACTTAGAAATTAAGTTGAGAAGGCTGAGTAGAGATTAAAGAACATATTCAGACCCTTATCCTCCAAAAAATACAAACTGGATTGATACACCACTTCTAGCGTATGAGTCAAAGTAAAATCAGATTTGCATATTTTAGATGTTCCAAACATATCTCTGCTAGATTTTTGTTCTTTCCAATAAACCCTAATTTGGGACTAAATCACCCAGTCTAGCATATGATTCCCACTCTGCATTAATTTTAGTATTTTTAATATTTCAAATCTCCATTCAAGTTGCTACATATTTACAAGTACACACCTCTAATCTCTCAGTTTGTTATTTTATTTTACATTTACTTCTAGGTCATCTAGTAAAGTTTTTCATTTCATTAGGTTTCATATTTGATCTTGTATGTCATTTGTATTTTCAAGCCCTAAATTTGTGATGAGCCCTCTTTTAGTCTCTAATCATACCCTAGGACACCCTATTGCAAGATGTCTTTCCCCTAATTCATCCTTGCATTGAGATCTCTAGGGTTTCCTTGAATGAGAGTGTAGAAGATTGTTTTTCTATGTCCTAAACCATAATCAACGACCATTTTCTTCCTTTCAGCAACTTTTCATATATTCTTGGGAAAAAGGAAATTCTTGAACTTTTGGTTGGTTATGTTTCTATCATGCATTTCTCTTTAAGTTGTTTATTGACTATTGTAAGCATGCAATTTTAACTTTTAAATTTGCATTCTTCTTATTATTGGGTTCAAATTCATGTTTAGAAATATGATGAATATATATGAATTTTATTGTTGGGAAGGTTGATTCATGGTCTCTCAATCTCCAATAATCCAATTCCCTTATGATCTTTAATAAGAATTACATGCCTTGAGTTTTTGTTTGTGAGACTTAGTTTTTAATTTCCATTTTATTTTTTCAATAATTTTATGACGTTTTCTTTATCTACATAATATATGAAGCATGAAGCATACAAGTGATTGGTAGAATGAATAATACACATGGAATGCTAGATGTCTTCCTCAATGATATAAATCATGAAGCATTCACATGAATTTCCTCTGTGAAACACATGAAACATGAAGCATGAAGCATTACTATATTCATATGATTGATTTAATGTTCAATACTCTTATGGGAGAATAATGTTCAAACTTTATTATAAATTTACAATTATAGAAAATAAGAGTACATGGAAAACACTTGGATTTTAAATATTTAAATTAAACCATCTACAAATATTTATTGAATGGATTTATTATGAAAATATGGGTACATACATTAATATATAGAAATTATATTATAAAAAATGATATATTTAAAAAAAAATCGCTTACCATTTCTAGATTATCTCTCTCCTCAAGTGAAAGATTTACATTCTAATTTCATGGCATGCCCAAGTCCTATCAAAACCATCCAAATAGAAATTAAAATATGAATCAATAATCATTTGTTTTTTTATTAACTAATAGCTATAACAATGAATGTAATTTGAAATTTACTAATCTACCTCATACCCTCATGAGAGGCATCAAGTTGTTTATTGCAGAAGATACACCTTGCTCCATTACCCTATCAACATCTGGAGGTGTTTTTGCTTCCATCATTTGAAAATAAAACAAAAAATCATTCAATAATGAAAAGTAGAATAGTGATGCAGTTCATGGCTTATAATGTGAGATAATAAAAAAAAAATTGAGTACTTATTGAACTATATATTTCTTACTATTATGATTACTATTTTCCCTTTCCATAGCTTGTTCGAAAGCACTGATTTTAGGATTTTATCCATAGTAGCAAGGCAGTGAACTACTCAAAAAAATGCCTCAAAGAAGTGAAATCTCATGGTGATGGAATGCCATGAAAAATTTGTTTGTCATGGCATTCTATCACCATGAGACCACATTTCTTTGAGGCATTTTTTAAAGCAGTTCATTATCTTCTCGATGCTATTATGCTAGGATGGGGTGGATGGTATAGTGTGGTCTTGGTTATGAGATGGAGGGGGATCATGACATGAAGATAGAGGGGTTTTTTTATCATGAGGAGAAGAGGATGATTAGATGGGGTGGAAGGTGTACTTTGAGAGCACATTTTGAGAGCGAACATATAATGGAGTGGAAGAGGTACTTTGATTTGGAGATAGAAGGATGTCATTAGACTAAATGGGGAAGAGGGGATTGTGAGAGAATGATGTAGGGATATCTTTCTGTTGAGATGGAAATATATCATTAGATCAGATAGAAGGATTATGTTGTTCTTCATTGGAAATGGGATCATATAATAGAGAAGGGTTTCCTTGATATTTGTATGGAGAGGAATCTATGATAGAAAGATTTAGATTAGGAGATGGACATAGTTAATTTGATATGGATGGTGTGATGAGTGAGGAAGGTTTTATAGACTCTTCAACTTGGATAGATGGATTGATAGGGGATTCATTTAAGATTTAGGGTATTAGGGTTTATCTTGATGTGGGGGTGATGAAGGTGGATGCATGATATGAGAATATTGCACCACTTTTTTTTGCATGGGGAAACAAACACCTTTACAAATAGTCCCTGGAGGAATTTATTATGAGAGACATGGGATAAATTTTCTTGGTAATAGTGGGGTGATGTGGATTTTAAGGATGTGGGATATGAAAAGGTGTTATAAGAGGTGGAAGCTTCCATGGATTCGTAAATTGAGGATGAGGATGATGACCTTGAAAAGGATTTGAAGGGGAATTTTTGCTAGAGGCTTGGTTTTTGTTTTCAAAGTAAGGTGAAGGATAAGAAAGAGGAGATGGATTGGTATAGGACGAAGGTAGGGAAGATGGAAGCTTAAAACCAATGCGAAGGAGACATCTAAGCATGGAATCCTTATAATTATGGAAGTAGTAGGTGAGGATAAAATTATTGGTGGTGGATTAGGTTGATATAGATGGGACTTGAGGGGAGCTTTGGATGGGGGATTGGTGGAAAATTGGAGAATTTTTTCTATTGAAAATGGATTCAAGGTGATCCACGATTCTCTCATTGTCATCATTGGGATTAGATTTGGGTTGGTCAAAAAGGCTATCCTCATCATCATCGATATGGTTGGGGTTGGGTGGAATGGATGAAGTTGGATTAGAATATATTAGGTTGGATAGAGGATAGATTAGATGGTTAGACATGGTGGAGGATTGATTGGAAGAAAGATTGGTATTGATTTTGGATGAGGATGGAAATTAGGATGATGGATTGGAAATAAACTTGGGGATTGGAAGAATAAGATCTAAGGATGAAGATGGAGGATGGGATTAGATTTGGGGATCAAATCCAAGATGTTAAAATGATTTGATTTTATTAAAGAGGATTATCTATTCATAAGGTAGTTAATTTTTTGAAAAGTGCATCAAAGAATTGTGGTCTCATGGTGGTGGAATGGGTTCCATCACCATGACACCACATTTCTTCAAGGAATTTTTTCAAACTCGTTGCCTTGTCTATGTTATTGCTTACTATTATACTTTGATCATTTTTTTCCAAGAATCCATAGTTTTTTTGAAATAACATGTTTTAGGATTTTAGCTATAGCATTGTTGCAGTGTTGGGGTTCAACTCAATCAAAATTCTTCAAGTTTCAAGAACTTTCTTCACGGGAAAACTACCTCTATAAAGGCATAACTTTATATTTAGAACTTCCATAACCAACTAGGGTTACCAAGGGAATATTTACCCCTTATGGACCCAAAATAAAGAAAACTAAACTCTTACCAAGGTCTTCTTACTTCAAAATTTGGTCATTCCCTTATTGCCTGCCCTAATTCCTAGTAGGTCTCCATTTAGGACTATTATTCATAAATTTTGATAAAGGCATCCAATCCAGACTGTGAGAACATTTTTAGACACCCATTTAATATTTTTAAAGCATATCTTAAAGTTAATATGGACTCCTTTATACCAAAACCCCCAAATTAAGATTGTCCCATTAGTGCATCTAGGCCAATTAAGCCACTTTTACAAAGCAACCCTATCAAAAATTAAAATTCCAATAGTCTAGATAGGTTACCAATAGTCCAAACACATAATATTGGGTAATGAAAACAAGTGCAACTTGATTAAAAGCACAATACTCAGATTTTAGGCCACAAATGGCTTGCATCAAGGGTGGGTTATTGAAAATACCACTTCTCCTGTTTCCAAAACTTTTAAAATGGCTCAAAAACCTTTATATATGTCTTCTCATTCTTCCCAATTCATCTCCCAAGGTTTAACACTTGAATTTTCACCAACCCTAGCCTTGTGGCTCTTGAATTGCTCCAAAATCACTCTTTTCTAGCCTAGGGCCTCCTTGAAATCTTATCAAAACATTAAAATACACACCTAAAACTTATAAATCTCAAATAATATGTCACAATACAGCTACAAACCAGATTTAATGAGTTTATATTGGTTAGAAATGGAGAAATGTATTTTTCAAAGCCTGTTGCCCTCCTTAAATCAACAATTAACTATTTCTACCCAAATTGCAATAACTTTTTCATAACTTAATGAAATTGAGTGAAACCACTTGTATTGGAAATAATATCCAAATAAATTTTATTTACAATAAATGAGAAGTGGGTTATGGGTCATACATGGTCGTACCAAAGCCTGAAATAGAGACAATTGTTGGAAAATGCACAAAAACAGAGTTAAATTGCCATTATTCCAAATTCAATTCCACACTTCTACCTTACAAACAATTCCCAATGCCTTTTTAAAGTATTTTCAACTCCCCCAATGTGATAAACTAACATAACCATCTTTTAAACTCCCTATGACCTTTGGACTTCCTCATTTTTACCTTTTTGCACCTTTGCAATTACAATTTTTTGATAACTTTTACAATTTTGCAAAGTTTGAAAAATAAACCTATAATGACCTCCTAGGACCTATAACATGTTAAAAATGGCCTCATGGACCTTATTAAAACATTACAATATCAAAATTGAACCAAAATATCAATGTTGCCTCATGGGGACATGAACTTGCTAGGGTGCTCACGCACCAAGCAACAAGGAAGTGAATTGTTAGATAAAATTATTTGGTATACATGTATAGAAAATGTGGTAGCATAGGCAAGGCGGTGATCTATTTTAAAAAAAATCCTCAAAGAAATGTGGTCTCATGGTGATGGACATCACCATGGGACCAAATTTCTTAGAGGCATTTTTTCAAACAGCTCATTGACTTGCCTATTCTATTGCTTACTATTATGCTTTGATAAAAAAATTCCAAGCATCCATAGCATAGAAAAGGTAGTGAACTATTTGAATTAATTCCTCAATAAAATGTGGTATCATGGAATTCCATGACAAGAAAATTAAATTGGCAACTGCTCCTAGTTATTAGTTATGCTATGTCAAGTGATTGCATCACTACTTATGTTGACTTTCTAAAAATATATATTGTAATTGAAAAAATTTCATCTATCAACATCTAGTTATTAGTTATGCAATGTGAAGTAATTCTTTGAGTTTGAAAGATGTGCAATGCAATGTGATCAACAATATGAATATAAACTACACGAATCTATTAAGTACAATTTACTGGATAAACTCTTTATTATGTTACCTTAGTGAAGGTTTGAACTCCACCGCCACTAGGAGGTGTTGTCATGAAATATCCAATATTAACCTATTCAACAACCAAAATAATATATTAGAATACCATTCATATAAAAAAAATATTCACATGTAATATTTATAATTGTTTACTAGTTACATACCTCGATAGTAGATGTCATGGATTAAAAAGGAGGTGGATGGCTAGTGAAAACAATATGAACACTCTAACGTTGAAATTTTATTACAATCATTTAGCTAGCTTGCATTTCAAAAATTAAATTTAATAAATTTAATTTAATGAACATGCTAGCATTTACTTGAATATCAAGGCCGAAAACCTCATTCAATACGGCATATGTCATCGCCAACTGGTCATTGTAGACGTAGCCTAGGCACCAACCTCCTAACTATCCATGAGGTCATATGTAGAGGTGGAACCACAAGAATGAAAAATATGGGGTAGAACCCTATGCCTCGAAGTCTCACATGCTCAATGATACTCTGGGTTATAGAACTAATAAACTGTAGAGTATCCACCATACCAATCTCCTTCATGATGGAAGGGATAGCAATGTGCTCATAAGTTGGTCTAGTGAGTGCTCATCTTGCTAGCCATTAAGGATTGAGACATGCACTAGGTCTATCTTGTTTCGACCCACTGCCTCTCCCCTGGAAGTACAACATATCAAAATAGTTGAGGATTTTTTGAGGACAAACTTGCAATAGAGTTTCCTCAAGAAATATTGGGGGACCTCATTATTGTTGCATGGAGGTTGTTCAAAAACCATCCACCATCTCTTCCAAAAAATTTCCTTTATCCCTTCGTGGTTGTACCAATGGATAGGAAACCTCTTTCTTGTAGGGTCAAGAGGTTTATTTGTACATGGGTTTGTGAATAGTGAACACAAGTCATATTTTGTATTTTTTTCATTTCTTACTTGTTTGTAGGATAGTTTATCTACATAAAAATATTTGTACTCCCACCTCTTATTTTCCCAACCACTTAATTACTTGCTAATTTCATTTATATTTGTTAGCATAGCTTGAGTAAATTTTCAAGTGTGGTTCTTTCCAAGGCTGAACTTAAATGATTCTTCAACATCACAATTAACTCAATTTATTTTTTTTGTTTTTAATTTCCCCCATTAAATTTTGTTGAGTTCTAGGAGGATGTTGAGGAATTATTGCAATATTTGTTTGTTGCGGTTGTTCATTAGGATCTTGTTGGTGTGCTTATTCATGAGGAGGAGAAGGATTTTGAGGAGAATCGAGTGGATTTTCAACTCCTAAAAATTAAAGAAATTATCATCAAAAACATATTAAATCTACCTATTTAACAACAAATTCATAAAAAAACCAATAAAATCTTACTTCTTGGAGCTCCCCATCAATGTGGAAAAATTCAAATGAATAAATTGATGCATTTTGGGTCTCTGAAATGTGAGCATACCTTGGAAGGGTTTGCATGTTGTGGATGAAGGAAATATGATAGTCTAAAAATGATTTGGATTTTCTTTTTTCTTATAACAACTCATAATATTCTCATGTTATATTGAGATTTTTTTATAGTCTCAGTCACACCAAGCCATAACTTGAGTGCATTATAATGTGCTCACATTATGGGGTTTCAAAATTTTCTTATTAAATTTGGCCACTCTTTGCCCCCCCAACATTTTGTACTTGCCCCACAAGGCATTGAGAAATTTAGGTCTGTTCCATGTTGATCGAAAAGGTTTTCTTCATTTTCACTCTCTATGTGTCAATCTTCCTATTCCATGAGTTATTTGGAGAATTATGATTTTTTTGAGCTCTATAATATCATTATATCAAAGACATAGATTGACCCTGAATCCGTTGATTGCTTATGTGTGATTTTGGGATTTCATTTTGGGGGCAACCCCTTACATTTTTATGATGTAGCTTCATTTGGAAACAAATTATTTGGCATTGGGCTTTCCAAATAAGCTTGCTTATCTTCTTTATTGTTAGTATTTATCATTTTCTACTTTAAATTAATTGCTCGCAGCATGGTGTTAGAAATTTCTTCAAAGTGGGGGCATACATTGGCATTATCATTTTGGAAATCTTAGACTATTTTTTATGTTTCACTGTGCAGTATTCTTACTTCTTGCAATGTGTGTTCTTCTAGGTGGTTTCAATGGGTTTGATGTCCTATAATCCTATGACTTTCCTCTTAGTGGTAATGCTACACATTGCATACCCTAAGTTATGAATATTTTATCCTAGACTTGTCCTCTCTTGGAGACATTAGGCATGATGTTTCCTAAGAGTAGACCTTACATGAACTAAGAAAAACCCCTTTGAACATGTCTTATAGTATCTAACTTTTGTTTATAAGTGTTTAGCATAACTTAACTTGGTAACCTTGTGAAGCTCAAAGTTACATCCCTTTTTCATGGCCACCAAGCATAACACACATTTCTTGGTTGTGTTCCCTTTTTTGTTCATAACTATTTAGCATAACGCAACATGCTAGGCCTTATTAAATTTATTGAAGGTATAAGTCTGGTATGGTATAGGAGCCTAATGATACTGTCTCATTTTCAAAGGGGTTCACCTAGTGGACAACAAATTTCACTAGCCTATGTAAGCATGCATTATTGTTTGCATAGTGGACAATGAGTTCCACTTGTAACCATTTTCTGGAAAAATAGTTGAGGCATGGTCCACATCGTGTTGGAAAGTTGAGGCTTGATCCTTTAGCTTTTTTTTCTTTTTTCTTTTCTCTTTCTTTGAGTCTTTGGCATTGTATGATTGAGTATCTTGTAATTGTTGCATGTATATAAGTTTAACATAGGCATGTGTCTCCTTGTGCCTTTTTTGGTTTTTCCATGAGATCTTAGATCTTGGAGGCTTGATCACCTTCATTGATATTTTCCATCTATCCTTCCAAAAATTGTACAATTATACCTCTCTCGATTGTTTAATTTAGTGTGAGTTTGACACAGGGTCATCCTCGCACTAAAGTGGGGGCTAAATGTAGTGTAGAAAAATGTAACCCTTTACATTTTCACACTTGTTTGGGACCTCCTTATTAAGTTGGACTTAATAATTCCTTACTTAAATGTTGTTAAATGTACCTTATTATATTTACACACTTATTTGGTTCCTCTTAATTAATTGAGCTTAATTATTCCTTAATTGGCCCTTTAATTCATTTCCATGCCTAATTAATTACATTTTTTGAAGGGGGAACCCGATAATAATTAATGCCTAAACATAACACTTCATATTGAGAAATGGTTGTTCTATGTTTATGGACCTAGGACCCATTCACCCATGGACGAATGGGTCCTCCCTAAACCTTGGGACCTAAATTTAAATTATGTATTTGTCAGTATTTTAATGTTTTCAAATTTATAATTCAATGTTGGCTTGTGATATTGGAATTTAAGGAAATTAAGGATACATACCTATAAATACAAGGTTATTTCACTAAGTTTCACCTAGAATTTTTATGTGACTTCACAAGAGCTAAGATATATTAGAGATTTATTGTAGCAATTAAAATCTATCCATCATGTCAAATTCTTCTTGCATCATGCATATTTTTGGAGCTAACATTGTTGTGTAGGTTTCATGATCAAGTCAAGAATTCAAAGTATCATTTCAAGCAAGATTCAAATGTCAATATCCACATCCAATTCATCCATCTCATGAAATTTTCAAACCTCCTAAGATCTCCATTATCAAGGTTTGATTCAAGGGTTTGTTGAGTGGTAACATAGCTTTGTTCATTATTCATTCCCTCTTTTGTGCACTATTTCAAATAAAGGTTTGATTACCAAAATGGGATTTGACAAAGGCAAACCCCTATTCACCCAAAATAAAAATAAAAATTATCTGTTATATGTGTGATTGTAGATTTTAGTTGAAGAAGACTTGAAGGCCTTTTGAAGAGCAAGATTTAAAAAGTTGTCAAAGTTGTCATCAAATCACCAAATATCACCTACAGATCAAATTTCCAACTTTGTGATATTGAAACCTAGACAAATCAAAAGATTGTTGCAACCCCTGTAATTGGACACATTCATCCATGGGAAAATGAGTCTCATATTAGCTTTTGAAAATCACTTTTGGTGACTGGTACACAATATTTTTCCCTTCTCAGATTTGCATTCTATTTTTTGGTTATGTAAATATTGAGCTTAATATTGTTGTTTCAAGTGTTAGATTACATTTTGGTGTTGATTTAAAATTTTTTAGATTTTTTCCCCAAAGATTTTTTTGACTTTGACCCTCATCCTTCAATCATAAGGAAATCTAAATATTCTCACTTTCATTTGATTCACATAAGGTTTGTTAATTAATTCATTGTGTATCTCATTTCCTAATGAAATAAAGGAAAATAGGTCTATCTATTATCAATTTGGTAAACCCCCTTTCATGCAAATACCTAATTTTTGTTGTTTTAGGGAGAAAGAATGCTAGAATGCTTGGATGATAGATATTTTTCAAGGAAGAGTGTTATTATCAAGGGGAGAATTTTATTGGTTTACCATCAATCACAAACATGGAGATTGTTGAGAAAAAGTTGTCATCAATGTCAGAGGTGCTAGTTAATTATGTCATTTAGGTCAAGGTTTCCAAAAGAGCGCAATCTAAAAGATTGTAATTACTGTCATTGTAGGGAAAAGGTTACAAATAGATAGAGTCATGCATGCATATTTTTATTCTTTAGTATTAGTAGTTCATGGTTGTCTATTGCATGTGCTAGTGTCTGAAAGTATTTGCAGTATGTTTCTGAGGCTGGTTGCTCAAAAATAGGTTGTGCACTAAATTGCACTAACATTGTAGTTGGCTCTACATTATACCATAGTTGATTTTTATTGTAACGTAGATTTTCTGGATTAATGCTATAGCAGCATAGATTACAATGATTAATTGTAATCTAAAAAATAATCTAAATAAAACAACAGAGAACGAAACAAGTAAACATAATTAAATTAAACAAATCAATTGGAAAGCTCTCACCGAATATGCGTTTACTTCCTCGAATTATCTTGATTGTCCTTCTCCATTTTGATGTATCGTCATTATTGCCCTCAGATTTATGTGTTTGATGCAAGCATAACTTTGTCGAGTGTCTAAGAAAAATATCAAATATTCTTGTTTCTTCTCAAAAGTATTGATTTCGAGAGGAGGAATAATGATAATGACAAGCCTTTTATAGATTTTGGGTTTTTGAATGATTGGCTCAGATTTGAAAGAGAAATCAACGATTGAGATTGATGAATGTCATGCGATGTGAGTTATGTTTCAGATAGAACGTGAGTTAGGAAATTCTGCAAGATAAAGATTAAATTAGAACAATAACTTAATCTTGTGTCAAGACTGTTCGAAAATAGAAAGAACACAAGTTCAAGATTAAATAAACAATTTAATCTTCAGTTAAGAGTCTTCAAAAATAGAAGAAATAGACTTTGAATGAAAAAGTCAAAGTTAGAACTCGAAGAATAAAGAGTTTGAATGCATACATGAATTAATTAATTAATTAATTAAAGATATTTAATTAATAAACACATTCATGCATATGAGTTAGAACTAGTTAACTAACTAGTTGTGATAGAGAGTTTCCTCGTAGAGACAATCAGATATTGAAGCCGGAGATAACTGGTAGATTAAAATAGATCTTGAGTCAGATGGTGAGTGAATAATTAGTCAACTGGATGACAGAAGAATGTGACATAACTAATTAATTATGAATTAAATGTTAATTTAATTCAACATTCGAAAATGAAAGATTTAATTAAATAAATAAAGATAATTTATTTAATTTGACTGTGGAAAAGGTGGAATTGAAAAATTAAATAATAAATATTTAATTATAGTTGAAAAGGTTAAATTGGGTAATTAAATAATAAATATTTAATTATAGATAAAGGGGGTTTGATTAAATAATAAATATTTAATTTAGAAAGAAGAATTAATTAGTTAGCGACATAACTAAATAAACATAATTTATTTAATTAATCAATAGTTGAATAAATGAATTAGTGAATTAATTAAAAAGGGGTATTTAGTTAATAGATGAAAGTTATGTTAGAAAGGTAACTAATTAATAAACATTATTTAATCATGACCATGGCCACTAGAAAATTATGTCGAAAGTGGTACTTGTAGGCCTAGACCAATTTTCGGTGTCTATAGTTTGCCCCTCTTTGATACAATGTCGTTTTGGCATTGTGTCAAAGAAAATATGCCCTGACCGTGCCCTAGCATGAAACAAGTTAAGGTATGCCCCCTCGGGAAAATTGACAAATTTTTGAAAAAATTCAAAAAAATCATGAGATATTCCCGATAATTCAAAATAATAGTTAGAAATGTCATGGAGTTGACAAAATTGAATTTGGAAGTGTTAGGGACATGTACGGGTCAGTAGAAGTCGAAAGGTTAAGTGGCTAGTAGACAAGGTCAGAAGAAATTCCACCCAAACCCTAGGTATAAATAGAAATTAGGTTGAAAACCAATTCATTTTCACCCGAAAGAGTTGAAGAACTGAGATTTTTCTCTGACTATTGGATGAAGATGGCTCCCATTCCGTACGCTGCGCATCGAGGATATCGGATCCAGACCCTCAGACGGCCACCCGACATAGGAACACTGGTATATACCCAAAAACGAACTCTTGAAAGTTATTTTTGCTTGTAGTTTTATGCCTCAAAAACTTAATAATCATATGCAGTCTTTCGGGATCGACGCATATGTTGTCGTACGCAATGCATTTGCCTACGGAATGACGCATATGCTAAAACTCGCCTAGGCTACAATAGGAATTTTAGGCATTAAACGCATTTGTAAGAAAATGCACCGCATATGTATGCATGGAATGCATCTGCATTTAGGATGTATGCATGTAGATTAGTTAGCCACATTTGTATTAGTTAAATGCATACGCATCAAGTAGACAGGTTATAGAAAATGCACCGCAATTGATTTTGTGCATCGCATTTGTATTAGTTAGAAATTGGATTGGTGATGTGCAACACATATGAAATATGCGACGTAAATGCTTTGTCTTGCAACACATTTTTCTGAATGCACCACATCTGGTAAAGTGAGTCGCATTTGGCTGGCAAAGTTTTGGAAAAAAATTCTAAGTAAAACTTGAAAAACTTGACATCATGGTTGAAATGCAGATTGTATTAGATCCTATTTAAATGCAAGAGTCACGTCCGGACACCTTTGATCTGAGAGATCATCTGGTTAGTGTAGAGATATGGCTTTTGTGGAGACTTGGTCTTTGCCATGTTCTCTCAATGCCCACTATTCGGGCAAACAGAGGGATGTTCATCGCGTTGTGCGAGTGATGGCACTCTAAGACATCATCATTTCATATGTCAATTGGGGAGGTGACTGTCACATTGGAGGATGTGTACAAGATACTTAGACTTCCTATCAGAGGAGAGCGGGTGATTTACGATACCCAGCACAAATTGAGTGAGCTAGCCATATTTTATCAGGTTGACAATATTTAGTAGTCTCGGCATTGAGCATTATGAGATCAGATGGCCGGTTTTGGCATACAAATACAAGAGGATTGACTGCATACTATGTACATTGATAGGGGGGATAGTATTACTAGATCGACGGGGTCATAGTTTTCCTATTGGATGGGGAGAGATGTTGGTGGGTATGTTGGAGAGAGACCGTGTATGCCTGGGGTCCATGTCTGTTAGGGATGCTATATTTCCATTTACATGACATTTCTTATACAGATGCACAGTCGATGAGTTATGGGACCACTCTTTTGATGGTTTGGGCATGGGAGAGGATAGTTTTTTTCCGTCCTCCAATTACTATAGAGCGGGAGGCTAGATCTCCATTTATTTTTTGGTACATGGGAAACATCACTCAGAGCCATGTGGGAGATACTGGATATTGGAGACATGCATTGGATACATTAGATCAGTTCACTTGGAGACCTTACATGGACTACAAGAGATGGGTCGATGAGGATAGACATTTTCCATACTACAAATAGACATAGTACCTAATTGGGAGGACTGTTTCGAGTGTGCACATTATTGAGAGACACCTACCAGAGCGAGTTCTAAGACAGTTCAGAGAGGTTCAGGATGAGCCTTGAGGTAGAGCAGAGTTTTCTCATTCATCCAGAGAGGTTCTATATTGGGGGCCTATGATTCATGTTGCTACCGTAGAGGCAAAAATTCAGGCCTTATAGCCTATTCAGTGGGGATGGAGAGATGGAGTAGCATTTTCGGGCACTACAGCTGCTTATGATACATAGTGGGCCGAGCATCAGCCAATTCCATATACAGATCCAGACCATCCTACACCAATTGAGCGATGAGGTATAGGGCCGAGAGGATGGAAGAGAGGTAGAGGTGGAAGAGTTGGAGGGAGGGGTGGTGGGGATGATGGTAGAGGAGGTGGTGGTGGCAGAGGCGGAAGACGAGGACAGAGAGGGCAGAGAGGGGGTCGAGTAGGTGGAATTTCACCTATCCAAGAGGCAATGGTAGAGGACATACCGATGTTGGACAACAGAGGTGGATCTGATGTATAGGTCAGAGATGAGCATGCTATCGAGGAGGTAGTTGTAGAGGAGCTGGCTGATGTGGATATTGGGGGAGAGGATTTCATAGAGGATGAGGATATGGATATGGATATAGATCCTCTAGATATTCTGGTAGGGTATGGGGAGGATGATGTTTAGGAGGAGGCACCTATGGAGAAGCGGGAGAGAGAGCTCAAAGATCATATTGTGGAGGGGAGATGGGAGGATGATACCCCTAGGGATGGTGATAGGGAGGCCATGGAGGAGATACTGAGACTGATGACAACAAAGTGGGATGCTTTGTAGTTGGAGAGGTATAGTGACAATGTAGAGAGAGATAGTTCACTTATGGAGAGGGATCAGGCCATAGCCCGACGACAAGAGAGAGAGTAGTAGTATACTGAGGTCAGACACCTGGTCAGTGGGTCTTCATCTAAGGGAATGGTATGGGAGTTATTCAGAGTCATAGAGAGGGCCACATATTAGAGGGAATCATAAGAGTTTGTGGTGCATGTAGACAGATGAGCTCCCATCTTTTCTGAGGTTCGCATCCATAGGCCACAAAGTAGGAGTTATACTAGGACTTAGAGTACATAGGCTGTGGTAGGTCCATCTAGATCAAGTCCTTATGACAGGCCTTCCAGCTCACAGAGGGCACCTCCAAGGTAGATTCCTCCACCTTCTCCACATGACAGTAGTGGCAGTGGGACACAATGACACTTATTACATATGTACATTGTATTATGATCAGAGAGCGTGCGAGCTAATTTGTATTTATAGACACACTTTGATATTGTACTGTGACACACTATTTTCGAGTGATATATATATTTGATTTTTTGGCAGCTTCTACATGATATACAGTTCTATTTTATGATGATGCATTGTTTCTATATGTTTATATTTCCTAGATGATGTATATACATGTGTTATGAATGAATGTTTATACATGATGATGGATGTGTTTATGCAATCTATGATGTTAAAATTTCTTTATTTATGATGTATGTAGTGTACTATATGATGATGAGTTACATGTGATGGTTTTATGTATATACAATATTTACATTATGTATCTAATGATGATGGAATGCCTTATTATGTCATGATTTGTCTATATGCAATGAAGATATTAATTTTCCTACATGTATGAAATTCCATGTAACTATATGAAATGCTTATAGAATGTATACATATGCAGATGACCTACTATTTTATACGTGTCTTAGGAATCTATCATTATTCCGGATGAGAGAAATGTTAGAATGGATGATTATAAGATGTTAGTAAGAAATAACAAAAAAGATTGATTTGAAAAACAAAAAAGAAACGATCTTCGATATTTTTCCATATTCGCTATCATCATTGGGTGGGACTAACACAAATAGATAGTACACACCATGACATGAGATAGACCATAGTGTGAAAATTCATCCATCTATGAAAAACAAACATTCGCAGACAAGGAGTGTCTTAAATCACACTAAGGGCAAGATTGCCCCAATCATTTTGTCTTGACAAACCACAGACAACAGACAAATAAAAGATAGATCATGATACGTCATTGCTCCTCTAAATCCTTGATAACACATCCTTGAAGAAACTAGTAACATGATTCAAAATTCAAAGTTTTTTTTTTTTAAAAGACAGTTAACAGACAACAGTCAAAGAAAAAGAGTCCTGAGACATCCTTGCTTCTCTAAATCCTTCAAGGGACATCCTTGAGAAAGCTAGTAACAAGATGTTTACACAAATTGATTAAAATATAAGACAAAATAAGATATAAAGTCATAAAACCAAATAAAATTATTCGCCAAAACTTGATCTTGTGGGATTTTTTGATGTTTGACATAGCTTAATGTGAGGGATGACACATACCGCATAAGACGTTGAGTCTGGTTTCGACTTGGTGACTATCTGTGTAAGGCATGACAAAGCCTGGTTTTAGAAAGACACTTCCGTATAATACATTGGAGCTGGATGACGTTGGTGTGAAAAGCTACATGAGGCTATGATGTTTGACAATGTCCATTTACAAGAAAGACATATCTTGCTTAAGACATAAGTTGATCACTTTGACAATGTGTTTGATTTTGACTTGATGACATTATTTAGATAATTTCCTTGTTAATGCATGACTTGTTTTGATTCCTTGACTGATATAAGTGTGTGTGTGTATGACTTGAGATGATGCAACCTAAAGGACTGAGCTTATGTGGCCTCGGGGGCTCATCGATTGATTTTCCTTGCCTATGTTGTACATGCAAAGATCTCATAGTTTGACATGACCAATGACTTTGAATGTACAAATAGTCATGATTTGAATGTGTGTGATACATGAGAAACCTAAAAAAATAGACCTAATGCCTTGGGGGCGCATAGATTGATGGCCTTGCCTACATCTAGTCGCAGAGGCAACATAGTTTGACTAATTCTATGACTGACTTAACATGACTGACTTGAGTTTGTTTTTGGAATTTTTTACACGTTTTGATTTTTTTCTTGGATTTTTGAAGTTTTCTTATATTTTTGGATGTTTTTAAGAAATTTTCCGATAGTGTAACATTATGTACAAGGTCCATATGACACAAAATAAGGATTTTCCCCTAGTCGGGAATAAGGTATTCAGGATGGAGTGGAAAATGTGACGGAATGGACGTGATGTCAATCATTCTGAATAATGGATAAGACAACCATTTATTATGAGTGATGGTGAAAAGGTAGATTGGAATGATGGTAGATGAAAGAGGAGTTGACTACACATGGTGCCTATTTGCCAGGTTTTCACCATGGTACTTATCCATAGCGCCACTAAAATGGTTTTCACTATTGGACGAATTATTTCTCTTTACTTTTTATGAGGTTTTTCAATTCTTTTGGTGTTACAATGATGCCTGTTTACAAAAGTTTTCATCAAGGTAACCATTTTTTTGTTTTTCCAAATTTTTTTCTTGGTTAAGACACAGATTCTCAGAAGCTACGCATATAACCTCTTCAGATGAAGGTTGTTGATTGGTGACAAAAGTGGTTTGCCTTCAGGGGTAGAAAGTTGATACGCACCTGATCCAAATAATTTTGTGACTATATAGGGCCCTAACCAGTTAGGTTCAAACTTTCCTGGCTTTTCTCGTTGAACTTGATTCTTGGGATTCTCCATTAAAACTAGGTCACCAATGTCAAAGTGTCTATTTAGGAATTTCCTATTATAGCTATGAAAAAGATGATTTTGATATGCTTGCAAATGATCTAATGCCTTTTGTCTTCTTTTTTCTAGTAATTCAAGCTCTTGTAGTATGGATACACAATATTCCTCATCATCAATATGAACCTTCAAGAATACCCTCAGGGAAGGTATTTCAACCTCAATAGGTAAGATAGCTTTACAACCAAATACTAGGGAATATGGAGTGGCGCTAGTGGGAGTACAGATACTAGTACGGTAATCCCATAAGGAAGGGTTAAGTTGTAAGTGCCAATCATGGCCAACATCATTGACTGTCTTCTTGAAGATTCTGACAATTGTTTTATTAGATGCCTCGGCTTGGCCATTACCTTGTGGGTAATATGGGGTGGAAAAATGATGTTGGATGTGGAACTATTCACATAGGTGGTGAACTTCTTGGTTTTTGAATGGACAACCATTCTTTGTGATTATAGATTGGGGTACACCATACCGACAAATGATATAGTTTAGGATAAACTTGGATATTTGTGTGTCGGTGATGTAGGTCATGGGAATAGCTTAGATCCATTTGGTGAAGCATTTGGTTGTGGTTATGATGAATTTATGGCCATTGGATGATGGAGGGTGTATCTTACCTATGAGTTCAAGTCCCCATTGGGTGAAGGGCCATGGTGAAGTAATCAGACAAAGCTCCTGTGCTCGTGCTCTTATCAAATCTCCATGTATCTAACACTCTCTACATTTCTTAACAAATATGTATGAGCCTTTTTCCATTGTAGTCCAATATTAACCTAATCTCATAATCTTATGGGCTAGAGTAGGACCACTAGAATGTGAACCACATATACCCTCATGCACCTCTCGCAAAGTTGTTTGTGCTTCTTCAACAGCAAGACATCTCATTAGGGCATTATCTAAGGTACGTATATACACGTTATCTCCGATGATGGTGTATTTAGCTGACTAACGGACAAAGTTTCTACGCTGGTTGTTGGAAAGGTCTACAGGAAAGGTTTGGGAATTTAAATAGTCGTATACATCCTTGTACCAGGGACTAGGGAGAAGTGGGACCAACAATTGTACACACCATCGCAGAATTAGGGATATCATAGGGATGGACCAACAGTTGTTTGACCAAAAACTCAAACTTAGGAACGTTGCTAGGAATATCAAGTAAAGAACCCACAGTTGCCATAGCATCTGCTACCTTTTTTTGAATACGTGGTATCTATTGAAAGGTGATCTCATCAAAGTATTGCTTGAAACTATTAGCCATATGCTTATAGGGAGCAAGCCTCTCATCCGTAGTCTCATAATCATCATTTAATTGTCGAATGAGTAGCTGAGAATCCACATAAACATGTAGAGTCTTAATCTTCCATTGTGCTACCATTCTTAATCTTGTCACCAAGGCTTCATACTTTGCTACATTGTTGGTGTAAGGGAAAGCAATTCTGAATGATTTTGGAATCGTATTGCTCTGAGGTGTGACAAATAGTATACCTGATCCTGAACCAAGATTTGTATGTGATCTGTCAAAGTATAATTTCCATTTTTTTCTAGTGTCAATGTTGAAGATAAATTCATCTGGAAAATCTGCCACTAAAGGATGGTCTGCCTTCATGGGTGCATTTGTTAACTGATTTGCAATCACTTGTCCTTTTATGGCCTTCCCCTCTACATATTGGATGTCATACTCACTAAGTATCATAGCCCATTTAGCCAATAATCCTGTTAATGTTGATTTACTTAGTAGATATTTGAGGGGATCAATATTTGCAACCAACATGGTTTGGCAATTGAGCATGTAGTGCCAAAGATTTTGAGTAGAAAATACTACTACAAGATAGGCACGTTTTGTGTTGTTGTAATTCAATTCATATCCTACCAAGGTATTACCGATGTAATATAATGCCCTTTCATAACCTTGATCATCATTATGTGTGAGAAGGGCTCCTAATGCTAACTGAGTTGCTGAAATGTATAGTATCAAAGGTTTTTCATCTATAGGTGGCATCAATACTGGTGGGGTGAGCAAATAATCCTTGATATTTTGGAAAGCTTCTTGACATTTAGGTGTCCATACAAATGTACTCCTTTCTTGAGTAAATGTTGAAATGGGTGTATTTTGTCTGTTAGTTGTACAATGAAGCATTAGATAGATTGTTATCTTCCCTATAGTGTTCTTAATTGACCAATGATGACTGGGTGAGGCATTTATACAATAGCTTTGACCTTCTCTGGATCTACTTCGATTCCTCTTCTAGAGATGATGTAACCTAGAAATTTCCCTGATTTGACTCCAAAAACACATTTCTTTGGATTTAGTCTAATGTTGTAATTCTCTAGCCTCTAAAATATCTTGTCTAGAAAATTCAAATGATCCACCCTTATTTTTGATTTAGCTATAATTTCATCGACATAATCTTCCATGAGAGTATGTACAAAATCATGGAAAATAGTAGTCATTTCCTGTTGATAGGTAGCTCCTGCATTCTTAATCCCAAAAGGCATAACATTCAAAATAGTATGTTCCCCATAGACACGTGAAAGTTGTCTTGTGTTGATGTTCCACTACAATTTTGATTTGGTTATATCCAGAGAAACCATCCATAAGGGATAGCATCTTGTATCTTGTTGTAAGGTCTACTATCATGTCAATGTTCGGAAAAGGGAAATCATCCCTAGGACATGCCTTGTTTATGTCTCTAAATTTTGTACAAATGTGAATGCCCCTAGTTGGTTTAGTTACTGGTACAAGATTTGAAATCCATTCAGCATAATCTATGGATCTTATGAATCTGACATCCAAAAGTTTCTTAAGTTTTTCCTTGACCAATAGAGAAATTTGTGGATTCATTTTCCTTAACTTCTTTTTGATTGGCTTAATAACTAGTTGTAATGGTAGGTGGTGCAATATTAGGTCTAGATCTAGCCCAGGCATGTCTGCCTATGACCATGCAAATTTTATATGTCTCTTTGTGAAGAATTCCTTATACTCGGGTTGTTTTGTCTATGTCAATGATGTTGCAAAATATACCATTTGAGGGTTCTCTTATGTATTTATGTTGACTACAGTAGATTCTTCCACTAACAACGGTGATTGTTCCTATACAATTGGGAGAATGTTTAAACCTCTATCCTTGTGTGCCTTAGAGAGGTTTTCCCCCTCAGATTCATCCTTTATTTTTAATTTTTCTTCGTCCAAAGGCGCCTTTCGATTTTCACCTAGGGACTTGTCTTTTTTCTTGTTTTCGTCATATTTATTTTTATTCTCATTTTTGTGACTAGAGGTGTAAACAGACTCCCCAAAATATGCTTTATCATCCAAGTCTATAGTGAAACTAGCCTTATGATCCCCTCTAGGAATGCCTTCTCAAAGTCCCAGGAACTCAGCTAATGCTTCGTCGTTCTCAAATACATCTATGATAGGTGTACCTTATTGATCCCAGTCAATAAGTTGGGGATATATGAGAGGCATGTCATCATCAGATTTTTTTAATGTGGCAATTGACAATTTTAATATAGAATGGTTGGCAAGGTCACAAAAGTTTTGGACTAACTCCTTATTATTTTTCCTTTGGGTAGGTAACTTCTGATGTGGGACTATTGTAACAGCTAGGTCATTAGAAGATGGTTTTTTAGGTTCCCAAGATGCATGATCAAGGGTTTCCCAATAATAGTGCTTAAGCAATTCTTCTTTGGTCAGGGACTTGTTATTATGAGGACTAGATGGATTCGATATAGGGTTTATCATTTTTTCTAGTTCTCCAAATACATTATCTAGGTTCATGGTGCTAGTTGAGGAAAGGGAATCCCATTCATAATCACTTGAGTCAGGGGAGTCATTGTAAACTGAGGCAAGTGGTTCTTGAGATATCTCGTTGTCTCCATAAGCACTTACTTCCTCTTGAAATGGTGGCACAGTACTAGGAAACCCAATTCTAAGCCATTGGAACCCTAGCCCTAGGCCTTTCGGTCATGGTGAGACAATGATAGGTTTCATCCTTCCTATTTGATGTAGTTCTAATACACTATGTCCACCATATCCTTTTCTTTGCATTATCTTAAAGCCTTTGCCATATTTATCTTTAGCTATCTGAATAGATAATGAGGGGTATTGATTGTCATCTTGGTACAACCAGGAAGTAATATATTCTTTATCCAAAATCTCTTCATTTAACTCTCCCCATTTGGTTAATGTCATTGTAGGGGGGACATGAAATGTGACTATAGATTGTCTTCTATTTGCCAGGGGTAAACCATATGCCTTGGGTGGAACCAACTGACTGACATAGTAGGATTCCTTCATGTGATACTCTCCACAACCTTTGTCTTGGATCTCAACCTTGGGAGTAGATGATGGTGGTTTTAATGAAATGGATTTGATAAGATGTGATGGGTCAATGTATAAGGATAAGGTGGACGATGAAGCTTGTTGGTTGATGGGAACCTAACATTGTGGAATTTCCCTTAGGCTGGTACAATATTGAAATTGATCTGGATCACCATCAATTGTGATTTTGGTGTCATTATATGGAAATTTGAGACATTGGTGATATGTGGATGGTACAACTTTCATTGCATGTATCCAAGGTCTACCTAAAACATGTTATATGGAAGGGTAAGATCCAAGACTTGGAAGCTGGTGTTCATAACTACCAAGCCAATTCTGATTGGGATTTTGACAACTCCTTTGGATGATCTTTCCTCATCATCATAAGCCTTGATTACTATGCTCTTAGAGGTGTCCACACACACTTCTAAGAATCCTAATGCCTTAACCAATTTTACGGTACAGAGCTTCAAACCTGCTCCTCCATCTAACAAGACTCGTCTAACTTTGGTTTGATGGACTAGGACTTCAAGATGTAATGGGTCATTGTGATTGATCTTTTTTGTCAAATAATCCTATTGGAAAAATATGGCATGGTGGGAGTTGGTTAAATATCCTACCATTTCTTCAAAATGATTGACATCTAAGTTAGTAGGGATAGTTGTGATATGTAAGTCTTTGTCGAGAATAGCTTGATGATCAGGTGATAAAGTCAACAGTTCCAAGATGGACATTTTCTTTGGGGTCTTGCTTAGTTGATCAAGCAGATTGTACTTAGATTTGGAGGACTCTATAGATGGCTCAAAAGAAGGACTGGGAAGAGTTATATTGGTTCTGCGTGTATTTATAGCACATTCAGGACGCTTCTTGATGGTGATGGTATTGACATTTTCGTTTGCAGCTCGAAGGTGGTTTATAAGGATACCTTTACCATAGTCATACTTGGCATTGGTATAATTGGTAGATGGAGTGTTCTTAGGTCCTGAACTGGAGGCTTTTCCTTTTATGTGGTCATGTAATGGGTCAGTCAAAACCTTATGATCAGCGTTCTTGGTATGTTTCTGCCCATTTACCTCTATGGTTTCATCTTCAACAAAGTCTTGGATGATATTTTTTAGTTGTCGACATTGTTGTATGTTGTGCCCTTTTGTTCAATGATATTCACAATAGGCATTATCATCCCACCATGAAGGTTTAAACTTTCCAGGATCATATTCTCTACGTTCCAATAGTTTTATGAGATCGTTTTTAATCATCTCTTTGAATATTGTCTCTATTGGTTGCCCCAAAGGGGTAAATTCACGTTTAGGAAATTGCCTTTGGGGTGTTGTTGTGAATTTTGGACAAAATTAGTTGTTTGATCTGGATTGTTTGTCATGTCTTGATTGGGATTGTAACCTCTAAGTGTGATGACTGGTCCCATATGTATGGTCTTAGCTTCATCAACATTGTCATTGGTAACATTTTTGTTTCTAGACCAGAACTTGTTTCTATCATTGGGAAGGTTTTGATGTTGAATAATTGGGTTTCTACCTGGTACTTTTATTTCTCCTTTGTCAATAAGGCCTTTTTCAAGGATGATGCCTTTTTGTAGCAAGTCTAGGAATGAGGTACAACAATTTACCCTTAAGTCACCTCTCAGTTTTGGATTGATGTTTTCAAGGAATATCGTGACTTTTTGTTTTTTCGGTATTTCAACTGGACATCTACTAGCTAAAGTCCTCCATCTCTTGAAGAAAGTGGTGAAAGTTTCACCCTCTTCTTGCATTGTGTGACACAAGGTAGCTATTGTTACTTTGTTTTCTATGTTAAAGGAAAAGTGTTCAACAAACTTCTCAGCTATTTCTCCCCAAGATCGTATACCATATGGTAACTTAGAGAACCATTCTAGTGCTATCCCGACAAGGGTTCATGGAAATAGTCTCATCAAGTATGTGGGGTCATATGATATGTCCATAAATACTATGGAGAATTCTCTAATTTATTCTAAAGGATTCTTCCTCCCATTATACTTAGGCAAATTTTGTATAATGTATCTGTGGGGGAAGGATGTCATGTATAGTGCTTTGTCAAAAGGACATGGACAAAGATCTTGTGTTGAGATAGTTCATTTTCCTGACATAGACATGTTGTCCATCTATTGTTGAAGCATTTGCATTTGGTTTTGGAGAACATCTATTTGCGTCAAGGACATTTTTTTTGCATTGTTTGCGTCAATTTAGGTGTTCTGAAATGTTGTGTTATGTGACGGGTTGTGATTTGGAGAAGGAATATACCCTGATTGAATGTTCTGAATTGGTGGGGGAGTATATCCTATTAAAATGTTCTGATTTAGCATAGGGATATTTTTTGTCGGAATGTTTGGTTTGGTGTAGAAATATTTCCTGTCGGAATGTTCTACGTAATCCCTACGGTCGTGTTTGTGCCAACTTTGGAACTTTTACCAACAGTATTTGTGCCAAAGGGGTTTGATGAGGTTTCCCCCACAGTGAATTGTAAACCTTGTGTAATGTTGAAAGGGGTTGTGTTTACAATTGAAGATGTTTGAGTTGGTTTACCTATTGGTATTCTTGCGGTAACTTGGGGAATAGACACACTTGACATGATAGTTTGTGTTGGTTGAGCAGATGTAGCTTTCAAAGTGTGAACATCAAATCTTGGTGGTAGTGTGGCACCTTCTACTAGCATTTTTGCTAGATATCATTGGGGGTCATTTTCCAAACACTCATCCATAAAGGATGCAAACTCAGGGTATTGTATTGCAGCTTCTATGTCTTCGATAAAAATGTGTCCCTATGCATCTCTAGTGACGTGTTTTTCAAGTAAAGGTCTATGTGGTCTTTCTCTCCTTGGTGGTTGAGTTTTGAAAGGATTGAAAAATTCATTCGGATCCAAAAATTTTCTAAGTTTCTTTTGGGACCTTGTTTCAATCATAAAAAGTTTCTCAAAATGGGGTAATGCAAACTATGTCTAAAACCTGATATGTCCTATTTCTATGTTTTTTTTGGATTTTCTGACTATAAAGGATGTTGCTAAAGACAAATAAAATGGCATATACTAAGATGACATGTGCTAGGATGAATAATATGAAAAATCTTGAGTAGACTATGATGATAAATGATTCTAAGATGAGGCATAACCTGCCACCTATGGAATAAATCCAATCAATGATTTGACTTGACCAAGGAACCTGATTGTAGGACAAAGATAGTTGACAAGGCAAATTTCCCAAACTAGACTGTTGAGCTGGAAAGATTCACAAATAAGACCAAAGTGACTAGGTTCAATGATGAGGACAAATCAGAACATGAACGTCCCCAATGACATGAGAAGTTGTTCTATTCTACCATATGCAATTTCTTAGGAAGTGTCCAAATATATGCAACCTAGGATGACTAACACTATGATGTATATGACACCTAATAATGCAAGGTTTTGAGAAAAAAATTCATTTTTTGTCCAAGGTTGATCGTGAGAAACAAAAAATAAAAATGATAGTTGTATCGGATTTGGTTGCAGAGTTTTCTTAGTTTGCTATTGATAGTCAAATGCGGTTCACCTTAATAGTTGCAGTTCTATTTCTGATAGATGTGGTTTAACTTTTCAGATGCGTTGATTTGACTAAAACGGATTTTCAAAGACAATAGGAAATTTGATCTCCCGAAAGATGCAGTTTATGTTTTGACCGTTGTGATTCAATACAACAATTGCGACTCGGGATACGAATTTCTCAACCTAAACTTTTTGATAGACAGTTGCAGTTTTCTATTTGATAGATGTGACTTTCAATGACAGATGCGAATCGGGTTTTAATAGTTGCAACTTTGTTTAATTGAACAGTGTAAAATTTGGATTTTTCTAACAGACACATGTAGTTTAAGACTTGACAGATGCGACTTGCACTAACAGATGCGACTTGGGTTTTGACAATTGTGATGTTGTTTTGACAGTTGCGGTTTTTTGGAAATGATTTTTTGACTAAATCTGCGTAATGATCAAAAATTTTGACGAATACAATAAAAAAAAACACAACAGACAATGCATTTTTCAATTTTGAGGTTTTAGATCTATTAAAACCAGAGAACATTTACAACCTAGGCTTTATGGACAATACTTGTTGAGTTCTTACTTGGATAAATCTAGCTACACATATTCATGGCGGATGACTAGTAGCTTGACCCCACTCGATCCCCTCCATGATACTCACTTATATGGGGCAGCCAAGCTATTGTACCCATGAAACTCCCATGGCATACATTTCATCTCTACACATGAACCATAAGTACGTAAGACTGCTTCACAGGTTCGACCTCCTACACCAGCAAATAGGTAGGATTTTGGAAAACTACAACAAATGGATTTTTAATTTGGGCACCCATTCATGAAGGCCACACAAGAGGAAATATCATCCCAATCTATAGAGGTTAGGCTCTACAAGTTTTGATGCACCACAAGGGTACTTGGGGAATCAATAACTGGTATGCAGGAGCTTCAATAATACTGAGCTTTCCTCAAGTATTAAAATTTCTATACCAGTTGGGAGTCATTGGTGATAAGCACATCACTGATTATGAATCATCTTAGGGTGAGTACTTTTTCCCACCAAGAGAGGCCAAAGTTCTAGAATTAGTAATTGTTTCTCTTGCACTCAGGATCGCACGGATGCGCAAGGGGAGAGGATACTTTGATATACTAAGTCGAGGTTCTAAACTAATATAAATAGGCACAAAAGACACACATTCTTTTTAAACCCAAATGAGATTATCTACACTACCAGATAAAAATATCTAAAATGAAATTAAAAACAAAATAACTAAAGCATTCATTATGGTCCTGCATGCAAATGATTAGTAGTTTTCCTTCGTTATGTCTTTGGCTTTCGTCCTACAAAAAAAAAAAAATTGGTTTTCGATGGTCTTCTTCGCTTCGTTCTGCATACACTAAGTTATTCCTTGATACAACTGCAAACAAACGTTAGCCAAAAACAAAGCAGAATAACATAAAATAATGACTAATGAGTGTGCGAATGTACGAAAAAAACTTAAAAAAAATTTAAAAGACAATTTTACTAGGCAGATGCAGCTTTTGGATCCATGGATGCGTTGTGATGTTGACAGGCGGATGCGGTTTAGAAGGTCATGGATGCCATGCGTAATGACAGATGCATTTCTGAATGTCTCATATGCAGCTTGTGAATATAGATGCATCTTTTCATTGAACAGATGCGGTGCGTCGTATGATAATCTGCAAAATAAAACAAAAAAAATGAAAAGGAATTACATGAATTCGAATCTCATATTCACGTCGGGTTCACCAAATGTAACGTATATTTTTTGGATTAATGCTATAGTGGCACAAATTACAATGATTAATTTAATCTAACAAATAATCTAAATAAAACAACAAAGAACGAAACAAGTAAACATAATTAAACTAAACAAATCAATTGGAAAGCTCTCACCGAATATATGTTTACTTCCTCGAACTATCTCGATCGTCCTTCTCCATTTTGTTGTATCGTCATTTTTGCCCTCAGATTTTTGCGTTTGATGCAAGCATAACTTCGTCGAGTGTCTAAGGAAAATATCGAAGATTCTTGTTTCTTCTCAAAAGTATTGATTTTGAGAGGAGGAATAATGATAATGATAGGCATTTTTATAGATTTTGGGTTTTCAAATGATCGACTCAGATTCGAAAAAGAGATCAACGATCGAGATTGATGAATGTCATGCGATGTGAGTTATGTTTCAGATAGAAAGTGAGTTAGGAAATTCTGCAAGATAAAAATTAAATTAGAACAATAACTTAATCTTGTGTCAAGACTGTTCGAAAATAGAAAGAACACAAGTTCAAGATTAAATAAACAATTTAATCTTCAGTTAAGAGTCTTCAAAAATAGAAGAAATAGACTTTGGATGAAAAAGACAAAGTTAAAACTCGAAGAATAAAGAGTTTGAATGCATACATGAATTAATTAATTAATTAAAGATATTTAATTAATAAACACATTCATGCATATGAGTTAGAACTAGTTAACTGACTGGTTGTGATAGAGAGTTTCCTCACAGAGACGATCAGATATTGAATTCGGAGATAACTGGCGGATTAAAATAGATCTCGAGTCAGATGGTGAGTGAATAATTAGTCAACTGGATGATAGAAGAATGTGACATAAATAATTAATTATGAATTAAATGTTAATTTAATTCAACATTCGAAAATGAAAGATTTAATTAAATAAATAAAGATAATTTATTTAATTTGACTATGGAAAAGGTGGAATTGAATAATTAAATAATAAATATTTAATTATAGTTGAAAAGGTTAAATTGGGTAATTAAATAATAAATATTTAATTATAGATAAAGGGGGTTTAATTAAATAATAAATATTTAATTTAGAAAGAAGAATTAATTAGTTAGCGACATAATTAAATAAACATAATTTATTTAATTAATCAATAGTTGAATAAATGAATTAGTGAATTAGTGAATTAATTAAAAAGGGGTATTTAAATAATAGATAAAAGATGTGTTAGAAAGGTAATTAAATAATAAAAATTATTTAATCATGACCATGGACATTAGAAAATTATGTCGAAAGTGGTACTCGTAGGCCTAGACCAATTTTTGGTGTCTACATTTATGACTTATAATTTGGAACTAAAGTAAATCTACTCATGTTGTATCAGATTTTAGAGTTTCAAAGGTGGGTCTATAATAGATAGAAATTTGGAAGTAATAGAGTATTGTCTAGGTTGACTAGCTAACTATGGATAACAAGTGAGTGTTTGTGCTAGATAAGGGAAGCATTTTATAGCTAGAGAAAGCATCTGAAGATGAAATGTGACCAGCTTAAGATCTCAAAAGGAAATTCAAAACATCTTTTATTATTTGTGACAATAAATATTATTTAGGAACAACCACTACATGTTCCATATCAATTTTAATTTAGGTCCACCTTAGCCAACTTGGAAAATTATGGGTAGTGTTAAGAGGTTCTTGGCCAACATGAGATATTTTTAATATATGAGAATGCATATATTTATAGCTATGATTCATTTAATGACTAAGAATAGTTAATGTGTGAGCTAGTGTGATTTCAGGTGATGTAATGGGAGTTGCATCCTAATCATTGTGTATCATTCTCAAAAGATCATTTGTTGTGTAGGAGAGTTTCTAAAGGAAGATCAGATCAAGTGTAAGCTATGTAATCAAAATTGAAAATTCATAAATCATATATGTGTAATCTTATAGGATTGGTGTCTTACTTATTGAGTTTGTGCTCTGATCTTTGTATTAGCGATTGGTGTCTCTATTAGGTAGGTGCTTAAAAATATAGTAGGGATTGGTGTCTCTAATAGGTTGGTGCCTACTTCATGATTTTAATTTGTTCATTATTTCAATGAATTTGGATTTGGAAAGTATCCCCAAGGATATCTTCTCACCATGGTTTTTCCCATTCTGGGTTTCCATGTATATCAGGTGTTCATTGTGTGAATGTGTATCTATTTTACTTAATTAACACTAGCTATTTTGATGATTTAATATTCATGTTTGGAGAAGTGACTAATGGTAATTGGTGTTAATTAAATGGCTTTAAATATATTTTATATACTAATTCACCCCCTCTTAGTATAAAATTCAAAAAGGTAAGAGAGTATGCGGGTTCTAAATCATGAGGATCCTAGTCCTTTTTTAATATATTTTGAGAGAGAGAGAGAGAGAGAGAGAGAGAGAGAGAGAGTAGATGTTGAATTCATAAGATAACTGAGAGGGGGGTGAATTAGTAATACCTTAAAACTTTAAAATCCTCACAAACATTCTGATCCACAATAATCCAATTAACCCTTAATCTGTTAGAATGATTTTTCATGAAATAAAATAACAAAAAAAAAACCAAATCAACACCATACACATATAAAAACTATATTTATGTGGAAACCCCGACATTGGAAAAACCACAGTGAGGATTAACTCACAATATAAAGCAATATCAACACTGAATAAAATAGGGTTCACTATCAAAGGGCTCACTACCTAAAATAAATAAAAGCTCACTGACAAACTAGAAAAGAAGATAGAGAAGAGTGTTACAATGATAAATCCATCTCAAAGCAATAGAAAATTCTACCAAAGCATCTCCAATACCTTTGTAGTCTTTTTTAAGAATTGTAGACGCCTTTTGATCATTGCATTTAGTAATCTAACACATGAAAGCTTGTGTTTCGCTTCACAAATTCATACCATATAACTCTATAATTCATTTCACTCACATCATACTCATCTATCTTATCATTCTTCAACAATTCAACTCATATTTATATCATCTTCAACCATGAAAACATTCTCCAAGATTGGCTATGCACCTCAACCATGCAGATTCAAATTAGGTCAACACAAAAAAATTATTGTAGTAGAAAGGAATTAAGGTGGACCATATAACACCTTATCTAGAATCTAAATCTACTCATACATGACACACCATGCTTCCAGAAACATCAAAGAAACTTAGCAAGTATTGTAAATAGCCAAGGTTAATCGAACCATTGTTAACAATGTCAAACATTTAAGTAAATGCTTCCTCAAATCCAAAGACAACTCACGGATAACACATAACACTTGAACATGATCTATAATATTCCACAAACATAATAGAAACCAAAAAATTCCTTTGCAACAACTTTCACTTGAAGAATGCGCGCACCCAGTACACTCAAGCAACTCTGCCATACATTATAACTCAATAAATTTACTTCCAAATCACCAAACCCTAAATAAATTCATTTGAAGAAAAATACACACATTATCAACACTCTTCTAGATTTGAAAGACCTAAAACCACTCTATAGAAAAATGTAGAGAAGAAAGGTTTCTCCCAAATACCTCTGCAATATAGAGTTCACACACTAGTGAACACAGCTTCCTCTATGCAATGATCCAACACACAAAATTTTGAATGCAACACCTTGGAACACCTCTGATCAACATATAAAAACCTCACAAGCATATCTTCAACCAAGAAGAAATTTGGATCCAAACCATAACACTAATACACAACACAGAACACCACTACAACACACAATTTCCTCTTTTTATTCAATTTTCTCAAAATCACTTGGAAACCAAGCATAAAAAACATATCATAAATATCTTCAACACTTCCTCATCACCATCCAAACAACTACAACATAACAACTCATCCATACATCCATAAACAAAATCTTATCAAAGCAACACTAGAGGATGGCACTAGTAGCTTACTAATGACAACATAATAAAACTAATCAAATCATCATCAAAGACAACATCAACTAATTATCAACTACACATCCTTGCAAAAACTCTTTCCCATACAGTTGGCATCAATGATAACACCAAATCTTGTTGATATCAATGACAACGCCAACTACACATACTTGAAATAGTAAGGGAGGGACATACAAATACAATAAAACATGCACACAAATACAAATATAGGTAGAGGCACAAAGAGAGAGAGGGAGGTAGATAGGTAGAATTAGAGAACAAAGGAATAATAGAGAGACATAAGGAAGGAGCGAGAAAGAGGTAGTCAAGGAAGAGAGATAAAGAGGTGAGGTAGAGAGAAGAGAGGGAGAGAGATATGGGGGTGGGAAGGAGAGGTATAGAGGGGAGAGAGAGAGAGAGAGAGAGAGAGAGAGAGAGAGAGAGAGAGAGAGAGAGAGAGAGAGAGAGAGAGAGAGAGAGAGAGGTAGGTGCCACCCTAAAACCTAAACCATAAGCTATAAACTCTATGTACTATAATCTAAACCTTAAGTGCTAAAAACTAAATCTGAAAACCTAACATTAATATTTTTGAACACTAAAACCTTAAAAATTAATTTTAATCCCTAAAACCTTTACATTTAACCCTCCATCATAAAACCTAAACCATAAAATGTAAACCCAAAGCCCGAAAGAAAATTCACTAAACCCTAAAACCTAAAATTAAAAATTTAACACTAAAACCTAAAAAAAAGAAGTTAATTTTTAAACCCTCCATTATAAACCTTAAAACATAAACAATGAATAATATAGAGATATATGGAGATAAATATAGAGAGGTGAGATTTAGAGGAAGATAGGGAGAGAGGGAGAGATAGGTAAAGAGAGGGATATGTAGGGAGAGCAGGGGGAGGGAAATGTAGGAAGGATAGAGAGAGAGAGAGAGAGAGGAGGAGGAAGTTAGAGAGGTGAGAGAGAGAAGAGAGGGAGAGAGAGAGAGGAGTATGGAGGGAGGGAAGGAGAGCTAGAGAGGGAAGGAGGGTGATGAATATGTGTAAGAGAGAGGAAGGTGCCACCTTATACCCTCCATCATTAATCATAAAACCTAAACCCTAGGCCCTAAACCATAAGCCCTAAACCTTAAACACTATACACGAAACCCTAAATTTTAGGCCTAAATCATGAATAATTTAGATAGAGGAAGAGAGGGAGATGGATAGAAGGAGGGAGAGAGTTTTAGGGAGGGATCAGTGTAGAGGGAAGGAGTAAGGGAGAGGTAGAGAGGGGAGAGAGAGGTGAGAGAGAGGTAGGGAAACCCTCAACCCTCCATTATGAACCCTAAACCTTAAAACCTAAACACTAAGCAAGTTAAACTCTTAATTCCATACACCAAACCTAAACCCTTAATCCTAGGTGCTAAACCCTATAATCGGACATTAATATTTTTTAACACTAAAACCTTAAAAATTAAACTTAACCCCTAAACCCTCAATGTTGAACCCTCCATCATAAACTATAAAACCTAAACTTTAGGCCTCAAACCCTAAACCATAAAACCTAACATTAATAATTCTTAACACTAAAACCCTAAAATTTAAATTTAATAACTAAACCCTCAACATTGAACCATCCATCATAAACTGTAAATCATATACCCTAAGCCCTAAACCCCAAACATTATTCACTAAACCCTAAACCTAACATTATTAATTTAACACTAAAACCTCAAAAATAAAAATAAAATCAACCGTAAGTTCTAAATCCTTACAACTATTCCCTAAAACCTAAAATTAACATTAATAATTTAACACTAAAACCTAAAAATAATATTTAATCTCTAAACCCTAAACCATGAATAATTTAGAGAGAGAGGGAGAGAGATATATATGAGGAGGTGAGATGGAGTGGAAGAGAGGGAGAGAGAAATTGACAAAGGGAGAGGTACAGAGAGAGAGGGAGGGAGGAGAGACATATAGAGAGGTGAGAGAGAATAAAATGGGGGGAGAGAGAGGGTAGGAGGTAGAGAGGTGAGATATTTTAGGAAATAATGCAACATACCCACATACTTAACCTATTTCCTACATAACCCCATGATAGAAAACAATTCATGTAAGTAACCAATTAATAGATCAAATAGACAAGCCGCAAGAAAACACAATATATACCTTGGGAAAAACCTCAAGAGGGAAAAAAGCATCCATACTCTATATATTATTAAGCATGAAATAATACATGCACTTACAAGAGTTATCATGTATACTTCTTAATTATCAAGCCCCTCCAATGCATACTCCTTGTGTCCAAACATGAATCCATACATCCCATGCCATGCTTCACATATGCGCTCCTTAAAAATACTGAATAATGATAGACCACTCACCTAACCAACCTTAACCACCAAACATGTGTTTTCTTTTATAGACTCAAGCTCACACAAATACAACCAAGCGGTAAGATAAAAATATGTACCAAAAAACCATGTGAATACAAAACCACTAACCCCTTATTTAATATTGGGTACTAATTTTTCACTTTATTAAATATTTCCCTAATATTAAATTATTATCTTATGACTCAAACCCATAAATAATAACGCAATGTTACAATATAACATACAATTGGTCCCAAAATAATTACCTGGTTTTATTAGCCACACCTCCTAGGTGCATCAAAACTAAATAATTATTTAATTCCAATATTATAATAATATATTCTATGCAATGGTGTACAACACCATATCCTAACATTCTCCCACTTGTGATATGCATTGTATAAGGGATCAATCAATGAAATAAATCATTATATCCATACATGAAATCACATTAATCTCCAACATGCTCTCATGCTCTATCAGGATACCTACAATAAAATCAAAGTGACCACCATATCAATAAAGAAAACCTTTCATTCTCCAAGATTCCACCTATGGAATAAAAGGAACATGCCAAGATGAATATGTACTAACCCAATAACACAAGCTCATCAAATCCAAGTTATAACAAAGGCTCCAAAGAACTTGTTGTCATAGGTGAAAAACCCATATGATTAGAAAATAGAATCCACAACACATGCTAATACATCCTTGACTATGCATATATCCTAGGTATCAACAAAATTAATAATCTCATGCCAACAAAATTTGCAACCCATAAATTGCAATCACAAACTACATGTATCAAACATATCAATGAATAACATACATATCTAGGAGCTCCCACTACATGGGTAATGTCAAAGCATATAAAGTAAATCAATCAACACTATATCAAGGTGTGATAAATATCCAACAATGAAGTACCAAGAACAATCACAATGATCTACACATGTAACACCAACAGTTGCATAATCTCTCATAGCATTTCACCACAATCCTCCCAAATAATATGAACATGAACCTCTAGGAAGGAACAATGGAATGAAGAGAGAAAACTTGCAAATCATGATATGTCCTTCTACCAACAACCCAAAGTGAACCATTGTTTCAATTATGATCTCCTAACAACTCCAAATGAAAAGCCTCAACAACACCCAAAATAATGTTCAATCTCTTAGATCAACCAAACATATGAATCATGAAATAAAAACATGGATGTAAGCCTCTCTAACCAAGGAAATATAATGCAAAGTATCCATTCCTAAAATAGGAAATCAACCCAATAAACATCTCTTAAACTCCTCATCAGTGAATGATAACATAAAATCATATAGACAATGAGATAATCATGCTAAACATCCTTCAAATGAATCCTCTATAACTATCTATCCATAGCTCAATGTCCATATCTATCAAAGATAAAGAATTGTAAACTCAAGCTAAAAAATCCACAAATGAGACTCCCAAAATTAATCACCATGACTCAAATCATTCCCATGAGAAATAAAATCATGAACATAAACACATTTGAAATAAAGAATGGGAAAATACCTCTCAAATGGTAAACCATTGAGTAGACCAAGAGTGGGGAATGAGAATGCTCCTCTAGGATAACCAATTCATCATGCTCACTCCAAGAACAATCTTCTCAATAGGCCCATCATGAACTCACATCCATATCCAAATGAAGGCTCCTCAATATTCTTGTTGAAACCTCCAAAGAGTAACCATCCCCAACAAAAGTCTCTAATCACAAGAGAACTCTAGCCTCACCCACATCTCCAATCATCCATGACAACCTCTAACCGATCAATCCATGCTAAGCTCTAAATTCAACACCACACTATCATGAACCACCCAAAAAAATGATCAATATACTCAATATCAAGAGAGCCAACAAGATAAATGTTAAAGATCCAACTACAAAACCAAGAACCTATAATGTCATCATGATCTAACCATCTCCTCCTAGGATATAACATGCAACAATACATACATATTGGTCTCGAGAGAACCCATATCAAAGCAAAACTCTACTTGTTAGCATCAAGAGTAAACCATAAAATAATAGCAATCACACTCTAAACCAAGAATCAACATCTCCAATCACATGAAGATAACCATCTCATACCAGTGTACCTATAAATGTGAAATAACTCTTCTACAACAACATGATTTAAGAGATCCTCCAAGACATCCACAAACACTAGATAAAATCATCCATCACCGGTGATTAATCTACCACTATCAACAACTCCCATTGAACCGTGATACCAAGATACATATGTCACCATGACAAGAATATCCACCATGAATATCATGTAACTCCACACATGCAAGAAAAATTCTAATGATACCAAGTGGTACCAAGATCTCTAAGACAAGAAGATACAATCACCATCAAACCATCAAGTGTTAAATATCCAATATACTAAGAGGGGTGGTGAATTAGTATATTCTTAAACTTATTGGAAAAATAACATCCAATCAATACAAAGCATATGATAATTAAGATAAGAAGAATCATCAATAGAACATGAAACACAGAGCACAAGAGACACCAAATTTTTTATGTGGAAACCCTAGAGTGGGAAAAACCACAGTGAGGATTAACTCACAATATAGTATAACTACCAAGGCTCACTGTCCAAAATGGGAGGCTCAATGCCTACAAAAATGGCTAACTACCAGAATGAACTGATAGAAGTACACCTAAAATGAAAATTCAGTTATTTTGTAGTTAAAAATAATTCACATGCCAGTAGATCACCCTTCACCCTTTCACTTTCATTCCTAATTTGATAGTATTCGCTCAAAACACTTATTCTACATAAACTCTACAAAAACATCTTGTATATATATATGATTTCCCAAAGATAACAATCAAGTTGGCTTGGAAAAACTTCTCAAAAATAATTCAAACATGTGGTACACTACAACTTGTCAACATGGATTACACAAACAAAATTTAATCCATTCTATCATTATCCTCTTGATAGGTTGGCCAACAATAGACCTAATAGAAAAATTGTAACCCACATGATGATATCAATAATAACCACGATCACCTATATGCACGAGATCCTATCCATGCATGCTTTTACCAATTAAAGACCATTTCCCAAAAAAATTGAAGTAGGGGCTATTTACGAAAGAGGATTCTAGAGAAAAATACCAGTGGCTGGTCCTATTACCAATTCATATTACTAGATAAATGTGACTTAGATTCTTGCAGTTGCAACTCATATATCATGGTGACATCAATCAAAACAAAAACTATTAAAAAGGGATATGATCTTCTTCATTCTTCCAACATCAAGAACCAATCATATACTGCCAAGTCATCACTATCAAAATCTCCCACTTAAAAGTTTCACCAATGAAATGTAGCCAATATACAATGGCATCATGATAAAACTACATACTACAAGTCCCATCAATTGACTAACTAGATACTCTAACCATCCATCCTCTCATCCCAAATAAACATACCAATGAAAAATTGACCATAGATAAGGCCAACTAAAAAACTCTACATCAACAATGAAATAATCTCGTGGATATAGATAGTGCACACCAAGTCATCTCACTACAACTGAATAGGTGATCACCCCTTACAACTACATAACTCATAGTTACCAAATAATGAAGCATGTAAACTCATCATCACATTAGTAACCTACAAATCAAGATATCAAAGAAGATAATCATGTATACATCAAGACTCAAACTCCAAATCAATCTCATATTTGATTTTCTAGACATGCCAACAAATGAATAACCATAGTCAAGGAACCATACAACCATTAAGGAAATAAAATAAACCTCCTCATACCAAACCATATCACCACCAAACAACCACATACATGATCATGTCATGCCAATGCTCAAATGTACCTACATATCCATGAAACATAACCATAGCCAACATTGTACCCGCACTCAAGTATCGCCCATACAAGACTCCAAGTCTCCACTCCTATCAGTCCATGTCTTCAAAATTGAAGACAACATGTGTACCTATCACCATGAAATTCCAACTTTTTAAAACACCTATAAACCTATACAAGGAAGCACCAAACTAATAATCAAGGTCCATTTCATCATGTCAAAGGCATAATGCATCATGCTCGTTGTTGAGCTAATATGTTAATGTAGCATTAAATATCAACCAAGCATATTCAAAGTCATTGTTCTAATCAAATTTCATGATCAAGATGTACTTTCATTGAGGCCACTTCATGTTAGTTTTCATATCTACATTCCACGGTTTAAATTAAGGTTTGGTGATTTGTTACATTAATTTGTTCATTCATCATTCCTTTATGCATTTCTATTTGATTTGAAGGTTTAATTACCAAAATGGGTTTTGACCAAGGCAAACCCCTATTGCCTAACAAACAACATTTTCTCTCCTTTGATGTGTGATTGTAGGTTTTAGGTTCAAGATAATTTGGAAAGAAAAATTGCAAAAGTTGGAAAAGTTGTCAAAGTTGCAAAGAAAGGTTAAATCATGAAAACTGAGCTACAAGATTTATTTTTGGATTTTTGATAGTGCTCGACTAGAATCTGGGAGTTCTGACTAAGAGGAACAAAACCCAAAAGCGTATTTTATAGATCCCTAGCTAGGACCCATTCGACATAGGGAAAATGAGTCCTTAGTGAGGTCTGAAAAATCACTTTTTGCAATAGGTACACAACATTTGACCCTCTTAAAACATATCTTTTGATTGTTATATTAAACTTATGTTTAATTTATGTAACTCGTTTACACATTATAACTCTCATATTGAATGAAATTAGAAAGGAAATTAGGTTCATCATTTGTTTCATTTTTATCAACTCTATTTTCTTTTGTTTCATTTTGGTGAACTTGACCTTTTGAGCATTGTAGTTTTCTAATTTTGGAGTCCTTTTCATCCTAGATTTATATCTTGCATTCATTTTCATTGAATTAGGTCTCATTTAGGGTGTTTATTTTGCATTCAAATTTCCATCTCATTAAAGGTTTAGGATTGCATTGTTTGCATTCTTTAAATAAAAAATCAATCATCTTTCATTTGAAAATTGAAACAAAAATTATATATCAAACTAGGTCTTTTAGGTCATCATTTTGTCATATTTTTCACTTTCATTTTACATTGTATTCTACAAAAAATCAAACTGAATCTTGTTGTAACACACCTATATCTAAAAACCATTGGAAACACCTAAAATTATATAAAAATCAGTTTCAAAAACCTCATCTAAGATCCATTCGCCATAGGGAAAATGAGTCCCTGATCAAGCCATAATCTTCATTTATGGAAATTAAAATCTTCATTTTTGTGCTTTTTTTTGTTGCTTTCAAATTTACATTTCAGTTTTTTGAGTTTTTGTTTCATCAATTTCATCATATCTAGCTTAATCTGGTACATTTAGTGCATTTTCTAATTTCAAAATTACATTTACAAGATTTTGTTTTCAGATTTATGCATAGTGTAATTAGAAAATTACCTTTGTTTAAGTCTGAAAATATGAAAGTGGATGTGTTTTAGCAATGTGTAGAAGTCTTTGTTCTCCTTGGTTGATGTTTCAATTTATGTTTTTGGCAATGATCCTAATGCAGTTGAACCTAATCATTCTCACCCAACTCCTAATGAGTGTCCTCGTGAAGTTGAAATCATTGGAGAAGATTCTACTAGCATGAATGAATTCATAAACAATTGCCTTAAAAATCTTGAGAATTATATATCCTTTTATCCCTTTATGAAACAACCAACACAACTTGAGATGTTTCTTCTTTTACATCCTAAAATTGAGTCCCAAACTAAGACTAAACTTCCAACAATGAGTGAACCTATCTCCTCTAATCAAATTCATAACTATCTATCTTATGTTAACAAAGTGACCAACACTTCCATCATTCTAGAAGAGACTTATGGCAAAGGATTTGATATTCTAACCAACCAAGGATGTGGTGTAACTAATGAGAATGAAATTCATAAACGTTTATAGAAAATTCCTTTTGAAAAAACCAAAGGAATAGGATATCAAGATCCTCCTCCTGACATAAGTGTCCTCCTTCCTAAAGAAAAACCAATCCATCATAACGATGATAGGATCATTTTAGGTCCTCTTCATCAACATCTACCTCAAAAATTGGTGAATCAAGAAAGCAAAAAAAGTCTTACAAACTCAAAAAATTACCATTCTTACATACTAAAACAAAAATTGAACAACTCCTTAAAAAAGTTTGGATTAAATTTCCACCTCCTAGTAAAATCAACATACCTAAGAAAAACATGAACTATTGTGCATATCATGAACTCTTGGGCATCTTACCAATGAGTTTCGTGCATTGAAATTGATATTGAGTGACTTTTACTTTTATGATTATGTTTGTTATCAATTGATTTCATAACATGCCCTCTTGCTCCTTACCATGTAATAGTTGTAGGATCTTAGTATGCTCACTATTACATGTTATAAATTCATTGTAAATCATTCAATTTATCAGAAGGAGCTCATTCTCATCACCTATCTTAGCTCATCATTTTCCTACACTTAGTGGGGGAAGCAAGTTAGATAGCCTTGTCCTAGTTTTGAAATTTGATGATTGTCCCTTTGGCTAGTTGTTTGCCTTCCACATATACTGATCGAGATTGGGATGCAAATGACCTGCTATAGGTTAACTTGCATGTGCCTTACTATTATTTTGCTTTTTTTTCTTTTCATGTGATTGAATGTGTGTAATGTGATCCCCTGTGTTGTCTCATTTGATTTATCTCTCTATTTTTATGCATTCCATTATATGTATCTATATTCTTCTCTATATCATAAAAAAAATTATCCTTTTTACATATCTTGTGTTTTCTTTTTAGGGATGATGCAAGGCATTGAAACATTAAGGTCTCTTTTATGTTGACCCAAAAGGATTTTTCTTTATTTTCAATCTTTATGTGTCATTCTTCCAATTCTATGAGTATTTGGGGAATGATGAAATTTTTGAGATCTATAATAATATTGTAGCAAAAAAAATATTGACCCTAAATCCATAGATCCCCTATGTATTTTTTTGGGGCAACCCCTCCCTCCTTTTTCCTGATGTAGCTTTATTTCAGAAACCTATGACTTGGAATGGGGCTTTTTGAGGAAGCTCTCATGTCATAGGAGTAAACATTGGCTACTTTAAAGCAATTGCTCATAGTAATGGTGTTATAAACTACTTTAATTTGGGGGCATACATCAATGATATCTTTCAACATTTTTCCATGTTTCATGGTGTGATTTTCTTTATTCTTGTGATGTGTTCTTTTATTGGTGGTTTAATTGGGTTTGATTTCCTCCAAGAGTATGATTTTCTTAGCATATGACTTTCCTCTTAGTGGTAATTCGACACACTACATTTCCTAAGTTGTGAATCTTTTACTCTTTTTTTTTCCTCTCTTGGAGATATTAGGCACAATATTCCCTAAGAATAAGACCTTACAGAAATGAAGCAAGATCCCATTGAACAAAAAATTATACATAATGTTCATAAGTGTTTAGCATAATATATTTTGTTGACCTTGTGAAGCTTGAAACCCTAATTCAAGGTCACCTAGTGTAACACACCTTGCTTGCCTGTGGAGCCTTCCCTAGCATTGTGGTGCCTTATTGAATTTTTCAAGAGGGTAGCTTCCATATGGTATGGGTTCCTAATATGATTCTATCATTTTCCACCCATCTATTTATGTGAACCGCTCCCTTTTCGAACCTACACACAAGTAACAAATAAACAGAAGCATTAGATCAAATGTGCAAGGTGGAATGAGGATTTCCCATGAAATTAGATTGCAACATTAACATAGGAAAGAAAGTGAAGAACAATATAAATGGATGTAAAAAAATCCTATTTTAATGAACAACTATCAATCCCATGGGGGAATTGGTGTTGATTGGTATGTCGAAATCAACCCTTTTCCAATTCCTGTGTGTAAGCTTGATGATTTTTGATGGTGAGATTAGCTTAGTTGAATGGAATGAACAATATTATCTCTCAATCTAAGAGAGTAACCATGCATGAAATATGTGGAATGAAGATAAATTTGAGCATAGTAAATTTACTCAAAGTTGTGGATGAAATGAAGTATAGTATACTTGCTTGAATTGTGGATGATCAAATGAGAGGAAGAGTCTCTCATTTATAGATTTCAAAAGTGGAAGAATGGTTGAAATTGAGCAATGTGGGATCATTCACCATCCAATGGCCAAGTGCCACTTGTCAAGATGTGAATGGTTGATGGTTGTGCAAGTTTTGGTCAATGTGCCAAAGAGGGGGAGATTTGAAATTTGAATTTGATAGTTGGAGGGAGAGAAGAATGGATTTAATGTCACTTGGCTCAAGGCCAAGGACATGGAAGAGGAATTAAATACATTGTTGGAAGGACCAAGCCCATTTTAATTTGAATTCAAATTTGAGGGAATATTCCTCTTTTATGCCATGTGAGGGAAAAAAGAGAGAATTAATAAATCAATTAAATTGATTTATTGGTGAAACTTGCAAAATCTAGAGGATTTTAGTGATTGAGATTAAATTAATCAAGATTTGATAAATTTAATGAGAGATTAGGAGATGTGACAATTTAGACTTAGATAGATAAATTGATTTAAATCATTATTGAGAGGAATTTATTTAATTCAATAAATGATTTTGATTTATTTAACTGAGTGCAAAAATGTTAGATTAAATCAAATAATGTTTAATTTATTTAATTTAATAAGAGGACTTTAGAGGCTTTAATCAAATAAAATGATTTATTTAATTAAACAGAGACATAAGATTAATTAAATTAAATTGATTAATTTAATCAAAGAAGGAGAAAGACTTAATCAAATAAACAATGATTTATTAAATTGAGAGACAAAATATGATGAAAAGCTGAGAGTATGATTTAGAAAGAAATATTGTTAATAATCAAGATCAAGGGTGTCGAAGCAAATTTGCACATTTTCCATATCTGCATTTTCCCCCTCTTTGTAGCAATGTACTTGTTGCATTGATTCAAAGAATAAACCGTTGTAATCAAAGTCAAAAATTTCTTGATTTTTTGAATGCCCCATTGTTGCCCTAGCGGAAGGATTATGCTAGTATATTGCCCCCTCAAGAGATTGAGTGGAAATGCTAATTTACCAATCAATATCATGATAAACTGTGAGGGGAGTGGTTCTATTGATCAGAGGATGAAAGATAATTTTTTGATGTAGACAAATCTAATGATGTATAGATAGTCATCGACTATGGGTAGTCTTGTGTATACCTTGATTCAACACACCAATTTTAGATAGAAATGTCAGTAAAGATAGAGGAATAAGAAGAATAAGATGGACGAAAGAAGGATCAACAAGCATATGTTATGATGATGATTTGGTTACTAGGAGTTGGGATTTTCAAAGGGCCGATTACTTTATGTTTGATAATACACATAGGTACGATGCATCAAGGTATAAAGGACCAGATGGCGTTGTACCTAGTGTGATGGACTTTGACTCGACGATCAGATATGAGTATTCTTATTCACACTTAACATACATACTTCGTTCAGGATGTAGTTCAAACATTCTAAACATCTCGGGCCAAAACATAGGAAAGTGAGCTTTCTTATGTGGTCAACAAGATATCTAAAACATCCTCTCCACAAACCGAACAAAGCCTATATGACTAATTTATTTTACAAGTGTATCCCACAAGCACAGTAGATAAAAAAGATAATGATCTTTGCCCCATTCCTTTCTCTCTAAACCTATTTTGTTTAGGTATCATCGAGAGGTCCTTGAAATAAGCACAAAATAAGATAAGTCAACAAAAACCAGATAAATTAAACAAACAAGCTAATGTTCTTCATACCACTAGCCAAGGCTAAACTATTGAGGGGTACTTGATGCTTATGTCCATCGTGGGAAGGATTCATCCTACGACATGTAGTGATCTTGGTTTTGATGAGACTGATTTGGGTGATAAGCTATTGATAAATTGAGTTGACCAACTTGCTTGCTTACCGACTTAGGCTTAAGACTCTGATGATTTAGGTGTTCACTTTGGAACCTGCTAGACTTGCTTCTGATGGACTCACTCAAGGGTGAAAGTGAGGATGGTTTATTATGAGCGATGCTTATCACAGGTGAAAACGAGATGAAATGGATGCACCGTTTAGGATTTTTCAAATATTTTGAGGTTGTTTTTGTTATTTTCAGATTTAAGCCGGAGAGACTAAATAAAAGACCTATCCTAGGGGTCTCGGGAGATGATCCATAGATTAGTCTTGCCTACGTTATACACGCAGAGACCACGTAGTTCAACCGACAACAGACCTAATGATTATAAGATGGGAAAACAGATTGCCCTTTTATTGTGACAGACGTGTAAGGACTGACCTAGAAGTAAACTAGATGGGCAAATAGATTTCTAATGCGAGGGATGCCTAAAAGACTGACCTAAATGTGGAAAAGATGGACAAATGAATGCCACTACAACGGATGCCTAAAATCCTAAAATGTCTTGGGGGATGATCAAAGATCAACCTTGCCTACGTTCAAGCTCAGAGACGACGTAGTTTGGACAAGGTGAAAGACTGACAAGAATTAATGATGAATTTTTTAAAGATTTTCTAAGATTTTGACATGTTTTTAGATTTTTTGATGAAGTTTCTGGTTGATTTTGGGAAGAGCACAAAAGATATACACAAACCTGATCCACTGCCAGTTTCAAGGACATGACTCCAGCATTTAAGCAATAGACTACTTCAATAAAGGTAGGACAAACTTACCTTAGGAATATGTCAAGTATTAATATGGTTGAATATGAAATGGTCATTAGCCTAGGCAGTGGTATGAATGTGAGTGGATGGGTGGATGAAGGATTAATCAAATGTGATGGAATGGATGAGTGATTCACGCAGATCCTAGTGGATGGGGAGTGATTTATTCACACTTGATGCCTATTTTCTAGGTTTTCACCAAGGTACTTGTCCAAAGTGCCACCGAAGTGGTTTTCAATAGAGGATGATTTTTTTCTTTGCTTTTTTTCAATCGTTTTTCTGATTTTTTTGGATTTTTGCATTTTTATATTTTTTTTGTTGTCACCAAGATGCCTGTTTGCCAGGTTTTCATCAAGGTAACCATTTTTTTGAAACATTTTCAGATTTTTTAGCATTTTTTCGGTTCTATACCTTGCAAGATTTAGGCATAAAACTTTTTGAGATGAGAGTTGTTCAGAGGCTCCTACAGAGGCTCGCCTTCTGATGTTACTAATTGATATGCTCCTGATTTATAATTTGATGTGATGATGAAAGGTCCCAACCAGTTGGACTGAAATTTTCCTTTGCTATCTAGATTCAACACATTCCTTTGGTTCTCTTTTAGCACCAGATCACTGACTTGGAAGGTGTGTTGCCTTATCTTTTTGTTGTAGCTATGTTTCAGGCGATTTTGATAGACCTGTAGATGGTTGAGGGTGTCCATACACCATTCATCTAGTAAATCTAGCTCATTCAGTCTTGTAACCTTGTATTCCTCATCTGTGATGAGGTTTTGCAATAGTATCTTCAGTGACGATAGCTAGATCTCGATTGGGAGGATGGCTTTTGATCCATAGACCAGGGAGAATGGGGTGGTGCATGTTGGTGTGCGGATGCTAGTGTGGTAGGCCCATAAGGTGGGTTTTAGCTACAGATGCCAATCATGACCAGATTCATTGACTGTTTTCTTAAGGATTTTCATAATGGTTTTTTTGGTAGCTTCTACGTGGCCATTGCCTTGTGGGTAATATAGAGTGGAAAAGTGATGTTGGATTTTGAATTTTTTGCACAAGTCACGGACATCCTGATTCTTGAAAGGAGTCCCATTATCAGAGATAATGGATTGAGGGATGCCATATCAGAAAATAAGGTAGTTCAAGATGAACTTGGATATTTGTTTTTTGGTGATGTAGGTCATGGGAATTGCTTCGACCCACTTTGTGAAATACTCTATGGCAGTGATGAATTTATGATCATTGGAGTAGGCGGGTGAGATTTTTCCTATGAGATTGAGCCCCCACTATGAAAAGGGCCAAGGTGTAACAATGGGATGTAATTCTTGAGTTGGTGCATGAATGAGGTCCCCATGTTGCTGGCATTGTAGACACCTTCTGACCAAGTCATGTGCCTCTCTTACCATTGTCGGCTAGTAGTACTTAGTTCTTAGTAACTTCTGGGCCAAGGTTATACCACTCGAATGCAAACCGCACGTACCATTATGTACCTTAGTCAAAGCAGTCGGGGCTTCCTCAAGTTTTAAGCAATGTAATAGGGTTCCATCAATGCTTCTGCAGGAGAGAGTTTCCCCTAGGATGACAAAATGTAAGGATCTCTTCACAAAGGCTCACTTGAGGTTCAGGGTGATGTCGGCTGGGAGGATTCCTAATCTCAGGTAGGTGTAAATTTCATGATACCAAAGATCATTAGGACCATCGACTTCACATGCATATTCCGACTTTGGTACCTTGAATGTGGGTACAAGAAGTTTCTCTATCAAGAATTCATATTTCAAGACATTACGAGGGATATCTAGCAAGGATCCAATCGTTGCCATGGCATCAACTGCTCTGTTATTTTCCCTCTGTATCTTCTCAAAGGTGATGTCAATAAATGATTCTTTTAGTCTTTCTACTAATTTCTTGTAAGGTGTGAGTTTATCATCCTTAGTTTGGTATTTTCCATGACTTGGTTGATTATAAGATGTGAGTCTCCATAAAATTTTAATGCCATGATTCACCACTATGCCACAATTTTGAGATTTATGGTTAAAGCCTCATACTTTGCAATGATGTTGGTATAGGGGAATGCAAATTTATAAGATCTTGGTATGAAATCCCCTTGTGGGGTGATAAAGAAGACACCGGCTCCTGATCCATGTTGTGTGTGGGAACCATCAAAGTATAGTTTCCAGTGATCATTTATTCTAAGATTGAAGATAAAATCATCTACAAATTCTGATATGAGTGGGTTCTCTACGTATATGGGAGATTCTGCCAACTAGTCCGCAATGACTTGTCCTTTGATTGCCTTTTGCTCCACATACTCAATTTCATACTTTGATAGTATCATGACCCATTTAGCCATCCTTCCTATGAGCATAGCTTTTGATAGTAGATATTTTAAGGAATCTATCTTGGCAATGAGCTTAATTTTATGTTCCAGCATGTAGTGTCAGAATTTATGTGAAGAAAATTCTATTGCTAGGAAAGCTTTCTCAATGAATGTGTAACTCAACTCATGGTCAACCATTTTCCTGCTGATGTAATAGATAGCCCTTTCAGTTCCATTATTGTCGTGCTGAGCCAAAAGAGCACTGAGGGCTACTACTATTGTTGAGATGTATAAGATCAATGGTTTGCCTGCAATGGATGGAATCAATATAGGTGGTGTGAGTAGATATTATTTAATTTTTCTAAATGCTTGATCACATTTTTTATCCCACTTGTATGTTACTCTCTTGTGGAGTAGATGTGAATAGGCAATTTGTTTGTCTGCCAACTGAGCTATGAATCTCTAGATGGACTGGAGTCTTCCTTGTAATCCTTTGAGTTGTTTAAGTGTTCTTGGTGCTTCCATATCAAGGATTACCTCAACCTTTGTGGGATCCACCTCTATCCCCCTCATTGACACTATGTAGCCCAATTTTTTTCTAGATAGTACCCCAAAGACACATTTCTTTGGGTTGAGCCTGACCTTATACTTTTCCAGTCTATTAAATATGTCACTTAGAGCTGCTATGTGGTTTTGTCTCTTCTTTTATTTTTCTAGTATGTCATCCACATAATCTTAAACTGTTTTATGGATCATTTCATGGAAGATCATTTTCATGGCTCTTTGGTATGTTTCCCTTGCATTCCTTAGCCCAAATGGCATCATATTCCAGCAGTAGGAGCCTCACGAACATGTGAATGTCATCGTATGTTGATCTTCTTTTGCAATCATTATCTAGTTATACCCCGAGAAGCCATCCATCAATGATAACATCTCATGTTTGGCGATCATGTACACTATCATATCAATGTTAGGTAGTGGAAAATCATCCTTCGAACATGCTTTGTTAAGGTCTCTGAAGTCAGTATAGATGTGATGCCCCAATTTGGTTTCGAGACTGGTACAAGATTAGATACCCATTCTAGATAGTCAATCAGGCATATGAAGCCAACATCTAAGAGCTTTTGTTTAACTCTACCTTGACTAGCAAGGCTATTTGGGGATGCATTTTTCTCAAATTTTGTCTAACCGGCTTCGCTCTAGGGTAAACAACTAAATGATGAAGCACCACTTCTAGATCCAAACCTGGCATGTCAGCATAGGTCCATGCAAAATTTACCTTCCTTTCCTTTAGAAATTTTTCCAATAGTTCTTGTTCCTCTGTCAGGAGAGACTCAGCGTAGAAAGTGATTTTTGGTGCCGCCTCTGTTCCCAAGTTAATAGGATTACACTATTATGCTAGGACTATTGATTTTTCTTGATGTAGTGCAGTAGGGGGGAGATTGAATCCTTCATCTTTTGGTGCCTTAGAGAGGTTTTCACCATTGGATGCATCCTTTATTTTTACTGATATGTGGTTAGAGAGTATCACAGTGTGGTTTTCACTCAATAACTCTGAGCTTATTCTTGATATTTTTTTTTGCGACTAAAGGATTCAATCATCTCCCCGTAATATTATTGGGTGTCTAAAGTGATGTCGTTTTGATCCCCACACAAAACTATATCCCTTAGTCCCATGAATTCCAATAGAGCCTCATCATTTTTGAATGATTCTAGAATTGGCGGTCCTTGTTGGTCATGATCGATGAGTTGAGGATATACTAAGGTGATTTGGTGGGCTCTTGGTTTGACTCAGCGGGTGAGGCACTAATCATAAGTAAAGAGGAATTATCAAAAATAATGGGAAGACCTACTATAGTATCCTCATCATCACTACTGGTGCAGACATCAGTTATGTCGAAAGTAAAATTATCTAGTGGCAGACCTGTGGATACGGGTAACTGAAGGGTGGTTGCTGACAACTAAGGGGAGGTCCTGAATGCTCTACTAGGAGTACCTCTGCCACGTATGGTTATACTCTAAGGGGTACATCTGAGACCAAGGTTTCTCATTCTTCTTTCTATAATGATGGGTTCCAGTTGTCCATCATTGTTCCTTCCAAGGCTTTCATTCCTATTATAGCCCATACCAAGCATTATTTGTAATCCTCTATTAGTTTCGTCCATGGGTAGGGTGGGCACGGGTCCTTCATCATGGTATAGCATGTTTGAAATGTCTCCCTCATCCATATTTTCCTGACTTAGATCCCCCCAATGGTGGAATCCAGAAGGGTCTGTCCTATGAGAATGACTAGGTGTTTTAGATGGTTGAGGTTGTCCATGCGACCTAGGAGATTGTGGAAACTCTCCTACAAAAAATGCACTCTTCTTCATTTTGTAGTCTCCACATCCATTGTCCTAGATCATGATCTTGATTTCGGATATATCAGGGATGGTGGATGTCTCTGTCACAAAAGTGGAGGTGAGGTTAGTTGGGTTGATGTATGTAGTGGATGGGCCTTCATCATTTTTTGGCACTTGGGGGATTTTTATAAAACTTGGCTTCCAAAGTATTTGCAGTAGGTGAAGGGTTCGGGATCCCCATATATAGTGACCTCCTCATTTTAGTGAAAGAACTTGATGCATTGGTGATATGTTGAGGCCACTTCTTTCATTTTGTGGATCCATGGATGTCCTAGGAGGATGTTGTATGGTAGATCGAGGTCGAGGACCTGACAGGTAGTCTCCATGGTTTTTGGCCCCACTTGGATTGGGATTTTAATAGTGCCTTGAGACACTCTTTCTTGATCATAATATGCTCTTATTTTGATACTCTTGTTCTTTTTAATGGAATCCTTGGTGAATCCAAAATTCTTTATAATTTTGAGAGAGAAAATGTTAAGGCTTGCACCTCCATCCACCAGGACCCTTTTAACTTTCTCTTTGTGGACTAGCACTTGAAGGTGAAGTGTGTGTTTATGAGATGGTTGTGGAGGGAAGTCTTGGTCATAGAATGTAAGGAGATTCGGGGTAATGATATTACCAAACATAGCCAAAAATTGTTACGTGTCAAGGGTGGCAAAAATAGTGGATGTTGCTAATGCTTCATCAAGAATTTTCCTATGGGTAGTGGAGATTTTTAACAGTTCCATGATGTAGATCTATGCGGGAGTTCTTTTTAGATGGTCGATGACATTATAGTCATAAGGGACAGCTTTTGTGTTTGAAGTTGGGGTCTTAGATGGTACCCCTGCAATGGTGATCTTTCTGCCACATGTGATGACTCGATAATCGGTGTTGGCTCCTTTGACATTAATGATCGTTACCATTTCATTGACACATGTGACTATCTCTTCATATACTAGATTAGCACTAGCATATTTTTGCTTGCCTTTGTTGTTCCCCTGACCATTTCCTTGATCGTGGTTCGACATCAGATTTGTGTATATTTTTAGGTCTTGATTACCAGCTGGTTTCTCAACATTGATGATCTTATCCTCGATGAGGTCTTGGATGGTATTCTTTAGCCTCATGCAATTTGCAGTGGGGGCTCAATCTCATAGGAAAAATCTCACCCGCCTCATCCAACAGCCATAAATTCATCATCACCACCATGGAGTATTTCACAAAGTGGGTCGAAGAAATTCCCATGACCTACATCACCAGAAAGTAGATATCCAAGTTCATCCTAAACTACCTTATTTTCTGATATGGCATCCCTCAATCCATTATCTTTGATAATGGGACACCTTTCAAGAATCAGGATGTTCGTGACTTGTGCAAAAAGATCAAAATCCAACATCACTTTTCCACTTTGTATTACCCACAAGGCAATGGCCAATCAGAAGCTACCAATAGAACCATTATGAAAATCCTTAAGAAAACAATCAATGACTCTGGTCGTGACTAGCATCTGCAACTAAACCCCACCTTATGGACCTACCACACTAGCACTCGCACACCAACAGGCACCACCCCATTCTCCCTGGTCTACAGATCAGAAGCCATCCTCCCAATCGAGATCAATCAGATTGTTGATTTAATTTCTAAGAAGTGGTTGTTGTTGTGCTACTATTGTATTAGTTTGCACATTATTATAGTTATCATTTTTCGGTTGATGATGGGTCTGGATTTTCTTCTTAGGGGCACTGATGACCACTTTAGCATTGACCACATCGTCGTTTGTGATATTTTTGTTCCTCGGCCATGTTTGAGGTTTATCATTATAATTTTTGGATGGGTGGTTATCTTGTGGTGGATTGAATGTTGATGTGCCTCCTTGCACAGTAAGGGCTCTTTCGATATTGAGCGCCTTTGTGATTAATTGATCATATGATGTGATGCATTGCATTTTTAAGTAGAACGCCAAGTTTTCATCTTGATTGGATATGACTGTGCAAACTTGTTGTTCTTCTGGCATGGTCCACTTGCTCTAATTGACCTTGGATCACCATCTTTGCAAGAAGGACGTGAACAACTCTCCCTTTCTTTGTTTGAGCATTGATAGTTCTTCCAAACTAATATTTGCACCCATGTTGAAGGCATAACTTTTAAGGAATATTTCCATAATTTCTTGGAATGTTTTGATGCCTATTGGTAGGCGAGAAAACCATTAAATGGAAGGACTAGTCAGACTTTGAGGGAAAAGTTGAATTAGATATTTTTCATCGTATGCAACCTCCATGCAATGCACCTAAAATTCCCTTATGTGATTTTTAGGGTCTCCCATCCCATTATACTTTTCAAATTTGAGGATTTAAAATCCCTTTGGGAATGGTACCATTATGAGATCTTTGTCAAATAGATAGGGACACAAGTTGCTAGGTATTCTAGTTGTTTTCCCTGATTGGAGGTCCAACACTTGTTGTGAGATTAGTTTGATTTGTGTTCTGATATCATTGTGTGGATCAGGAGGTGGGATGAATGTGTTGTGCGATGCAGGGGAGTTCGATTGGTTGGCAGAGTACTAGTGGGAGTTTCCTACAAGCTTTGTTGTGAGTTCAAGGCCTGCTGATATGCCTGCATTTGCACCAACAATGCTTGTTGTTGATCTTGTTGTTGTTGTTCCAACAAACCTTGTTGTTGCTCCATCTATTGTTGTTCCCATAAAGCTTGTTGTTGGTCTAGCTGATGTTGCACCAACAAAGCTTATTTTTGGTCAAGTTGTTGTTGCACCAATAAAGCTTGTTGTTGGTTGAGTTGCTATTGTGTCGATAAAGCTTGTTGTTGTGTCTGAAATTATTGCAGGGCTTGTTGGTATGCTTGTCGATGGATTGCTTACAGTTGCGCTTGGTATTGTGCTTGTGATTGTTGAGCTTGGTGCTGGGCTTGAGCTTGAGCCTGTGCTTGCTAGGCTGCTTGAGCCACTCGCGCAGCTTGCTAGGCTTGTGCAGCTTGTTGGGTAGCTAGTTGTGCTTATGCCTATTGAATATCCTATTGTGTAGCTTGTTGGTTTTGTTTCAGTACCCTCTGATGATTAGATTTTTGGATGGCTTGGATCATGCTGATGAATGAATTCTCCTTATTAGCTTTTGGTGGGATTGGTGGTGGATTGGGAATGACTCCAATCATTGTGATGAGCAGGTTGGTGGTGTTGGTGGTCAGGATTTGGGTTGTTGGTGGTGTCATTGAGACGATCGATCCTTGAGAAGACATTCTTTAGGAGATTTTAGGACCGATTGATGTGTTGACCGTGGTGGTTTGAGTGGTTGCCACTTTTTTTTGTGATGTTGCTAGCAAAAGGAGAGGATTCAATGTGATGCTCGGATTGCCCTAATTTGAGAAATTGGTGAGGGGTAGGGGGGAAGACCCAACCCTAGAGGTGATACAGATGTGAATGGTAATGGAGGGAGTGATGATATGCTCCCTTGGAAGGAGAACGAGTCAGTGACTCATGTTGTTCCAAACAAACCACCTTCTCCTTGTGATAGAGAAGCTTGTATGTCTAATGGATAGGCCGGTGTTGCACGGAATGAGGATGATTCTGCATGATTATGGAAGGTGAGTGAGACGTATGGGTGTGATGGATTCACTGGAATAGAGTTTTTCGGTGTGGCACTGACTCTTACCTCTTTGTTGTTTATAAGGCGATGTTGTTGTAACTCATGAAACATTGCACTTCCCTTGTTCACAATTAGTGAGGTTGGTTTGATTGTCGATATGGTTTGAGGCATTTCTTGAGTGATATATGGAGTTGACATTGGGGATGTGCTTGTAAGAGGTTGGTCCATACTAGTGCCTATGTCAAGGTCAGAAGGAATCTGGATCCCTCCTTCCTTTAATGTGAATAAGTATTTAAACATGGCATTGACAATTTTATGATTCTCTGGATTTTGAACCATTTCTAGCATTTCTGATTGTGTCATCCCCAAGTCCGCATTTGTAATGTCCTCTTCATAGCTTTCCTCTTTAGGATTTTGTGATGGCAGAGAAGAGTTGTTTGGGGGATTTCTTGATCCCGCAAGGTTTACTTCGGTGGTTACTTGATCCAAATCACTGGAAGTTGATATCTCGTTGATGTTTTCCATGTTCCTCTTGTGTTGTGATCTTGTTTGAACCATAAAAATAGGGATCATGTGATCTTAATCTTTAGGCCCAAAAGAGAAGAACTAGGGAAAGCACGGGATCCAAAAGGGGGTGGTGATGATGAGATAAATGGATGAAGTGAATGAGTGAAATTTTTGAAGAAATTTTTAGGGTTTCATGCTAAACTTTAGGGCTTGGATTGATTGTGATGGTTTGACTAGGTGTATTAAGTCAAACAAGATTTGTGGTGAATTTGTAAACCTTAGGAAGTTGTGTTATCCTAGGGAAAACTCGCACACAAAATGATGGATTGGCTAGGTGTGTTAAGCCAACCAAGGTGATCATGAACTAGTAGACCTCAGGAAGTTGCGTTAGCTCAAAGGTAAAAAATTTCAAGAGATGTGACTATTTGGCTAGGTGTGTTAAGCAAAAATAGAGTGATGTTGATTTAGCCTTTAAGTTTAGCATGAATGATTTTCCAAAGTTTCTCAAAATTCTACTCAGTGGGATGAAATTTGATTGATGGGGAGATGGATGAGAGTGAAGGCTTGTGATCCTAGACTTTGACCTAGACACAACTCTTCTTTACAAAACCTCGGTATTGAAGAACATGCTATACTTCCTATGCGAGGAAATAAAACCTTTCAAAAAGCTCAAGATTTTTTTGATAATAGAATGCATACAAACTTGGGTTGTTTCTTGAAGCCTTCTTATGGAAATTGTATACCAATCTTTCTCCGACTTCAAGGATCATTTCAAGACATTTTTCTCGAGATTTTAGACTAATCTTTTTGAACCTTGGTTTTGGGATTTTGACTTTTCGGGAAATCATTTGAGACAACACATGTGAGGTCCAATTTATCTTTTATCTTTCCTTAGTGAATTATTTTTACCAAAAGCACATTCTTGATTATGTTTCAAACTACATGTCTAATGTCCCACTTTCTTTTCATCCCAAAAGGTCCATTATGTGGAAATCAAGGAAATTAGGGCAAAAGTCTCCTAGGTTTAACCTTAGTGAAAACAAATGATGATAAAATCCAAGCACTTAGAAACTCTAAGGATATGATCCCTAGGGAAAGCAAGAGTACTTAAATTTGTCAAAGGATATTTATTTCCTCGAGAGGTTTTGAAATTCTGAGTTCCTTGTGAATGTTTTTCAATTGTTTTGAGAACCAAGAAATGTATTTTCCACTTCCAAGCACATGTAAAACCCTAGGATGAATAGACAATATTTTGTTGGGTTCCCACTTGGACGAATCTAGCTGCGCATATTCTATGCAAATGAATAGATTTTTGACCACACATGCTCCCCCTTACAGTGCACACACTTCTCGGGTCAGCCAAGCATTAGTACCCATGAATCTCCCATGGCATACTTTTCATCTCTACAACAAAACCGCATGTATAACGTGGGGCGGCTTCAAAGGACATGACCTTTTGCACCAAAAAAATAGATAAGGATTTGGCCTTCTAAACAAGGGTTTTAATTCAAACTTACCATTCATGGAGGCTAACCCATGTGGCAAGAGACCATTTCTTCCCTTCTCATCAGAGCCAACTGCGTGATACTGGTTTTTGTTCCAATACCCACTTTTCTATCTTTGTCAGAAATACACTTGGCTTTAGTGTGTTACCGGTTGGGTCGTTCCCTTGGGTAAGTACTTTTTCCCACAAGGTAGGCCCGCTAAGATAGATAAAAGCGAGTAAACATATTCGCAGTTCAATCAACCTTTGTTTAGAAACAAAGGGAGAACACACGCAATAAGCCTAATCACACTCGCAAAATGTTTTGTTCAATTTTAACCCCAAAAAGTGAAGTGTGGAGATAATTCTTTTGAAAAATTAATATCAAAAAAATACTTTTGATTCTCAAGATCTCTATGAGGTGCGAGAAAAGCGCATACGCCTTTTAAATGATATTACTTTTTGAAAAGGATTACAAAACATCAAGTACACATGTTCATTTTAATCCTCAAAGCAAAAAATGAGTTCTTTTTAAAGCACCAACTTTGAAGTGTGAGAATTTGTCTTGTTCAATTGTTAAACCTTAAACCAAATCTAGTAAGTTGTTCTAAATTTATTTTTAATCCCTTTTGCAAACTTTTGAATAAGAAATTTGTGTTGCTCTTTTTAAAGTCTAAAAAAATAATTTAAGTTTCTTAAGAGCATGAAGGTATACAAATCCTTATAAAGGGATTATAAGTTCTCCCAAAAATGTTTAAAAACACTTAATACAATGAGATTATAAAATCATCAAGAACCCTTGGCCTTCGTTTTCCTTCCTTCACTTTTGATCAAAATATTTCTTTTTTAAGCAAATTTCAACAATTGTTAGATTTTTCCATTTTTGGTAATTTTGCATGCATAACTTTGAGAGTCCTATTTTTTCCCAAAAACTTTATAAAACTAAGATAGGATGAATTTGCAACTAACATATGAAATTGGAAACATGGGTTTTGAGTTATTAATAAACACAACTTTCAAAAAATTAGGAAAAAACACTAAAATGTCATTTTGAGGGCCAAGATGAAAGTTTCAAGCCCCAAAAATGTGTCAAAATCACCACCATCCTATATTTGATAGGTTGGGAATCCACATGCCACCTCATAAAGAAACCATCTGTAAAATTTCAGCCAAAACCCACATTTGAGTCAGAAGTTATGACCTTAGGAAGTTCTTGCATCAAAAAATGTTAAAAATCAGAAATCTGTAGGTGCGATGGCGCAGTAAGTGGCCGGTTTGACTGTGCGGGAGGACTATAAGGAAAAGAATAGTGGAAAAGGTCTATAGCAAAGCCTGTTCAGATTATGATTTGATTTTTTTTATTATCTACTTTGAGCATACATGAAAAGTTAAGCATAAAGAAAGAAAATCACAATTTGTAATCTGAGATTATTTTCTCAAACATTAAAATATGCAGAAATAAAAATGTAAATAATTTCTTCTCATGGAATGGAATGAATAATAGAAAAAATGACTTTTATCATAACTGTTGAACACATCAAACGAAATTTTCTTGCAATACAGATATGAGTAAAATTATTAAAAAAAAAGCAAATTCAGGAGTGCCTTCCTTCTAGTGCCAGAATGTGAACCGCTCCCTTTTCGGACCTGCGCACAAGCAACAAATAGATAGAAGCATTAGATCAAATGTGCAAGGTGAAATGAGGATTCCCCATGAAACTAGATTACAACATTAACATAGGAAAGAAAGTGAAGAACAATATAAATGGAAGTAAACAAATCCTATTTTAATGAACAACTATCAATCCCATGGGGGAATTGGTGTTGATTGGTATGTCGAAATCAACCCTTTCCCAATTCCTATATGTAAGCTTGATGATTATTGATGGTGAGATTATCTGACTTGAATGGAATGAACAAGATTATCTCTCAATCTAAGAGATTAACCTTGCATGAAATCTATGGAATGAAAATCAATTTGAGCAGAGTAAAATTACTCAAAGTTGTGGATGAAATGAAGAATAGTATACTTTCTTGAATTGTGGATGATCAAATGAGAGGAAGAGTCTCTTATTTATAGATTTCAAAACTGGAAGAATGAGTGAAATTGAGCAATGTGGGATCATTCAAAATCCAATGGTCAAGTGCCACTTGTCAAGATGTGAATGGTTGATGGTTGTGCAAGTTTTGGTCAATGTGCCAAAGAGGGGGATATTTGAAATTTGAATTTGACAGTTGGAAGGAGAGAAGAATGGAGTTAATGTCACTTGGCTCAAGGCCAAGGACATGTAAGAGGCATTAAATGCCTTGTTGAAAGGACCAAACCCATTTGAATTTGAATTCAAATTTGAGGGAATATCCTCTTTTATGCCATGTGAGGGAAAATAGAGAGAACCAATAAATCAATTAAATTGATTTATTGGTGCAACTTACAAAATCTAGAGGATTTTAGTGATTGAAATTAAATTAATCAAGATTTGATCAATTTAATGAGAGATTAGGAGATGTGACAATTTAGACTTAAATAGATAAATTGATTTAAATCATAATTGAGAGGAATTGATTTAATTAAATAAAAGATTTTGATTTATTTAACTAAATGGGAAAATGTTAGATTAAATCAAATAAGGTTTGATTTATTTAATTTAATAAGAGGACTTTAGAGGTTTTAATCAAATAAAATCATTTATTTAGTTAAATAGAGACATAAGATTAATTAAATTAAATTGATTAATTTAATCAAAGAAGGAGAAAGACTTAATCAAATAAACAATGATTTATTAAATTAAGAGACCAAATATGATGAAAAGTTGATAGTATGATTCAGGAAGAAATGTTGTTAATAATCAAGATCAAGTGTGTCAAACCAAATTTGCACATTGTGGCACCTTATTGAAGTTTTTAGAGGGATAGCTTTGGTATGGTTAGTATGATGAGAGCCAACACATAGGCATGAATTTATCATTGTATAGTGAGAGCCGAAACATAGGCATGACTTTCTCACTAAGCCACTTTATTGGAAGACTCGCCTAGTGGATATGCTAGAGTTCTACTACCTCAAATGAGTGTAAACCGATAGTCTAGATGTGTTGCACATTGTGTTGGACAATCTAAGCTTGATCTTTTTGGTCTTTGATGTTGTATGATTGTGTATCTTTGTCATTGTTACATGCATAAGTATCTTGAATGTCTAATTTAGTGTGAGGTTGACATGGGGACATACACTCACTAAAGTGGGGGCAAAATGTACTAACAAAAAAAGTACTATTTTTTCTTAGTTTGGGAATAATTAATATTAAAATGAGCTTAATGTTGCCTCGATTTAGTGTTTTAATGTGTTTTACACATTCACACTAAGTTTAGGGCCCTTTTAAACTAAATTGACTTAATTGTGCCTTATTTAGGGTGTTGTAAAGTGTATCTTTAAAATTTCACACTAAACTAGGGCTTTATTAATTAATTGATGTTAATTTGCCTTAATTTGCCCCTTTAATTCAAATCCAAGCCTAATTAAATGCAAATTCTGAGTGATAAAACTTGACATTCATAAATGCCATTACACAACACTTAATTTTAGAAGGTGTGTCTCCTAGGTTAGTGACCTAGGACCCATTTGCCACATGACAAATGGGTCCTCACTAGGTCCTCAGACCCTTTTTTTACATGGCATTTCACATTTCCCAGAGTGTGTCCTAGTTAAGTGAGCTAGGACCCATTCACCACAAGGAAAATAGGTCCTCACTTAGACCTAGGACCCCTCTTTGAAATATTTTTTTAGCGGTATTTTAATGGTTTCAAATCCAAGATATGATGTTGGCTTGAGATATTTGAATATTAGGAATTAATGATAAGATATGTATAAATACAAGGTTATTTCACTTACTTTCACCTAGCTAGCAATTTCAAGTCTTTAAGCATTATAAAAAATTTATGAGCAAGTATGATCAAGAGAATTTCTAATACATTCAAGGGCAGATTTGAACAAGATTATTGCAGCAATCAAGATCCATTTCATCTTGTTAGAGGAATAATGTATCATGCATGTTTTTGAGATAATGTGTTTATGTAACATTAAAGATCAATCAATCATATTCAAAGGCATTGTTCTAATCAAATTTCATGATCAAGATCTACATTCATTGAGGCCACTTCGTGTTAGTTTGAATATCTACATTCCAAATTTTCAATTAAGGTTTGGTGGGTTATTACATTGATTTGTTCATTCATGATTCCCTTATGCATTTCTATTTCATTTCAAGGTTTAATTACCGAAATGGGATTTGACCAAGTTAAATCCCCATTCCCTAAAAACAACATTTTCTCTCATTTGATGTGTGATTGCAAGTTTTAGGTTGAAGACCATCTGGAAAGAGAAATTATAGAAGTTGTCAAAGTTGCAAAGAAATTTGTCAAATCACAAAAACTAAGCGACGTAATTTATTTCTAGCTTTCCGACGGTGCCTAACAAGAATTTGGGAGTGCAGACTGAGAGGAATAGAACCCAAAAACTAATTTTCCAAAGACCTAGCCATGACCCATTCATCATAGGGTTAATGAGTCTTTGGTGAGGTCCAAAAAAACACTTTTTACAACTGGTACACAACATTTGACCCTCTTAAAACCTAACTTTCGATAGTTATATTAGTTAGGTTTAATTTATGTAACTCATCTACACATCATAACCCTCATATTGAATGAAATTAGAAAGGAAATTAGGTTCATCATTTTGTTCCATTTTGATCAACCCTATTTTATTTTGTTTTGGTGACTATTCCACTATGCAGTATGTTATACATTCTCTCCAACACCTATTTGAAAAAAAAAAATTGATTTTGTATGCAAATGTTATGCTCAAAACTGTGTACAAGAGAAAATCCGATTTTTAGGATCCAAAAAATAATCAAAATAGTAAAATCATGGAGCTAAACATATACTAATGCATATAAGAAGTAAAAAATCCAACATCCTAGATGAAATTTATTCACATTTGAAAATAAAATAAGTCCTCCAATCTACCCTATTTGTGGCTAGTGGGTGGCCTCCGGGTGACAAGCCAATGGAACCCAGGAAGATCATTGCTATGGTGGTGGTGGAGGATTTTTATTTTTTATTAAATTTATTTAAAAAACTAAGTGGTGGTTTAAATTTTGTGGTTGTGGGGCCTAAGGGGGCAGTCTCCCACATGACCGGGTGACCCGCCAAAGGGGCTAATCCCTTTTTGGCCAAAGGAGCCTTCGTTAGTTTTCGATTGACAGTATCGGTGACACTAGCAATGCTGAATGATCTATCGATGATTGAGTTGTGTTGTTAGGGTGGTGGTTCTATGGAGCCCCCAAAAAACATTTTTAAAAAATTAATAAAATTTTTAATTGCTAGATTTTTAAACTTTAATTTTTCACCACATAATGTTTTTATTTTTTATTTCTTGAACCAAAGGAAATAAAGGGTGTTTTCCTTTTGGGCGATGAAACTAGACCTATTTGGCACTTTCATTCATTGGGAAAACAAGATCCCTCAACCAAGTGACTCAATTGAGGGAAGGACTAGGGGTTTCCTTGTGTGATTAGATGGGGGTTCACCATTAAACAAAGCTTCAAAGGTGAAATGGAAACTCTTATGCACAAAACCCTAGAAACTTGAAAGCATTAAATCAAATTAACAAACAAAATAAAATCAAAATGTACCTTGAGGAATAGATATGTCAAAGAAAGGTCTAAACACCCTATAAATTATTGTTTTAAGGTGCACAAGGACTGATACGCCAACCTAGGTGATTTAGTCTTGCTACATGAATATGGGTAGAATCTAGAATCTTCTAGTGACTGTTCAGGATCTACAAAAAATAGGAAAAAAGGGTATACTAGGAATCATATACCTAGAGGAGTGATTTAGTCCCAGTATTAGGGTTTGATTGATATTTTTGTGGCCTCTAGTGATCTTTTTTAGCTTTCATCTTATCGAAACTCCAAGTCTGAAAGTTTGAATTTTGGCCTGTAGGTGATTTTTCGTGAAGATGAAAACTTCTTCACAAATTTTTTCAACTTTTCCTCGAAAGGATCATCAAGCTCCAATTCACCTAGATCTACAAACACACATCAAGAGGGAATTTTTTTTGTTTTTTTAGGGAATAGGGATTTTCCTTGGTCAAACCCTGTTTTGGTAATTAAACCTTGAAATGAAATAGAAAAGCATGAAAGGAATGATGAATGATAAAATGAAATTTTGCAACTCACCAAACCCTTGAAATGAAGGCTACAAACTTGTGTGAAATGGCTAGCATGAATGTGGATCTTGACTCCTGACTGAATGCTTGAAACTTGTCTTGAATGCTTGCTTGAATCATGAAACCTACATCACAAATGTTAGCTCAAAAATACACATGATGCTTGAAGACTTTGAAATGATGCTTTAATCTTGAATATTGCTCCAAATTCTTGATGATTTTCTCTTGAATGCTCTTGATCTCATAAACTTGTATTAGGAATACTCTAAGGAACATCTTAGATGAAATTATGTGAAATAACCTTGTATTTATACTTGTTTATGCCAAATTTTCCAAAATTACAACACTACAAGATGAAATTAGATCTAGGATAATAAAATATTGCCAATAATTTGAACGAAAATAGGTCCAAGTTAAAGAGGAATTCATATGCCAGTTTAGGCATATCAATCCTAGTGGCTTAAACTTGGGACACATATTTATAGAACTGTCTTTTTCAATGTAACATTTAAAATCAAGTCTCGAGACCTAGGTGGGACTCATATGCCCAAGGTGGCATATGAGTCCCACATAACCAAAATTATTGAATTGTGATTTTCCATTTGTTAATTGTTAGGATTATCCTTAGAATAATGCATTTAATTAGGCTTGTGGATGCAAAATAGGACCAATTAAGATATAAATGAACCATATTTTAGTAGGGAGGGCGCAAAAAAGTGTGAAAATATAAATGGATACATTTTTCTACACTAAATTTAGCCCCCACTTTAGTGAGAGGATGACCTTGTGTCAAACTCACACTAAAGTAGACAAATTTGCATCAAGAGGGGTCTAAGTGTACTACTGCTAGTGAGATATGATGACAACAATCAAGAGGGGTGATCAAGCCCCCAAGATCAATATCCTATGGGAAACTAACATAGTAAAAAAATAACATGCATGTGAATGATGTATGAAGCAACAACAAGGCACAAGCATGTACACTACCAAAGACATAAAGAAGAAAGAAAAGAAAAAAAAAGGGTGGATCAAGCATCGACTATTTGTCCAACTTGATCTAAATCAATCCTTAGCCAAGTTTATCAAAAAAAAATGTTTACAAGTGGAACACGATGTCGACTATGCAAACAACATGCACACTCACATAGGCTAGTGGAATCTGGTATCCACTAGGTGAGCCCCTAGAAAAGTGAGACACATACGTATGCAGTCGGTATGCACCCACATAGACAAGAAATTGGCTATGGGAAATTCACGCTTATGGTTAGCTCCTATATGTACTAACCAAACCAAAGGTATACCTCCTGATAACTTTGATAAGGTGCCACCCAACACAAACAACGAGATTCATGAGGCAAGCAAAAATTTGTATGCTAACACCCATGAACAAACAAGATGGCTCCATAGACAAGAAAAGTGTATTATGCAAGATGGAAATATAAGACTTATTGTAAATGAAAAATAGTGTAAGGTATGTTCAAAACGGGTTTTCCTTAGTTTATGTATGGTCTCAACTTATGGAACATCGTGCCTAATTTCTCCAAGAGAGGACCAACCAAAGGATAGAAGATTCATAACTTATGGAATGCACTTTGCTTGACATTACCACTAAGAAGAATATAATATGAGAGATCACACTCTTGAAGGAATTCACTATTGAACAAGAAAAATGAGAGGGGAGGGTGAATCAATTGTAATAAATTTAAGCCTTTAAATCATTGACCAAAATAAATCCTTAAAACTACCAAGATGATTAAACATTAAGTGCACGTGCAGAAACTAAAAATCATCAGACAAACACAACACCAGATTTATGTGGAAAACACAATAAGGGAAAAATCACGGTGAGTATTAACTCACACTATATAGAATATGAAAACCAATTACAAAGACTCACTACCAAAACAAGGACTCACTTTTTGGATCAGGATTTACTATCCAACAGGGCTAACAACTCGGAGGGCTCATTTCCATAGAGATACAAAGAAGATAAAAGAGATATGTTACAGAGAGAAGAAAATCTTAATGCAATAGATATTTCCACCACAATTTTCTCAACCACTTACAAAAATGCGTGAATGATAGAGTACACCTTTAGCTCACTACATCTGAATACAATATTTAGACTTCACACTAATCTGCCACACTCGCATCTCGCAAAACCATTGATTCACATCTATTCAACATCTATCTACTATATTTATTTGCACGTATCTCTATTGTCCTTCTCACCACTAGCTCATCTTGTATTTATACCATCTTCAACTTACAAACATATCTAAAGTCATCCATCCATCAATAAATTTAAATTAGGTCGGCACTAAAACTTCCTAGCATGGAATTAGAATGAGGGAAACCCAAAAACACACTTTATGAGGACCCAAATAGGTCCAACATGCTTCATCAAAATTGAAGATAGTGTTCAACACAAGGTCATTCAAACTAGTGTAAAACACATATAACAATTAAGCATATCCTTCAAGATACCAAAATGATCTTCAACACGATCATAAAAACTTAACTCTAGGATCGCAAGTCATAAGACTTTACCAAATAGAAATATGGACCAACAACATTTCTCTCAGACCTCATCTAGAAACATAGAAAACTAAAGTTGACAATGGGTCAACATAACTCACATTTTACAATGAATCAGAAGCCAAAAATATGGATATAACAGCTTCCAACAACTATGATCAATATATTTGAACCACACAAATATAGGAGAAAATCTCAAAGAAAAACCCGGAGCAACCACTAAACACCTGCAAGTTTTCTTGAATACAATTTTCTCAATATCCTCAACATGAAAAACCAATAACCTACATCCATGACCTTAATTACAACAAAAATTATTTGATAACCAATTGACAAGTTGACATCAATGACAACACCTTCATTCTTGCAACAATCTCCCCCTTTTCCATTGATGGAAACACATGATGTGAAAAACCATCAAAGACAACATACTAGCTCTGAACACACTTCTCAAGGTCTTTCTTTTTGTTTCTCCCCCTTAGAGGATATTTTTTTTACATTCTTCCTCTTTTCTTTTTCACATTCTTCCTCTCTTATTTTTCATGTTCTTCCTCTCTTCTTTTTCACATTCTTTCTCTCCCTCTTTGACATCAATGGTAAAGGAAAAATATATTTTACATTGATTTCCCCTTTGACATTAAAAATATAACACTCATACAATGACAACACATGACACTACCTGCCCCCCCTAAGAGGTAGCCAACAAAACATCAGTCTAGAAGAAAGATAGATCTATAGATCCAACAAACTGATGCATCTAGTTCAATAAAGGAGGGGAAATGGACTCTAACTTCTCTCGGAGATACTCAAAAGTATCTTTAGGAAGAGCCTTCATAAATATATCAGAAATATAATCCTTCATAGGGACATACTCAAGCTTTGCTTCATTTTCCACAACCTTTCTCTCTCAAGAAATGATACCTCATAGATATATGCTTTGTCCTCAAGTGCATCACAAGATTCTTTGATATTTTAATTGCACTTGTTTTATCATAGAAGATAGAAATAGGATTATCATACACCACTGTGATATCTTTCAATATATGTTTCATCAATAGAATTTGTGTACAATAAGATACAATATTAATATACTCAGCTTCAACAATAGACAAGGAAACTGAATCTTAATTTTTACTCAACCATACCACCAATCTGAAACCAATAAATAATGCACCACCACTTGTACTCTTTTTGTCATCTACACATGCAACCTAATCTACTTCTATATAAGCACTTAGTATAAAGTCAGTAACCATAGGATATCATAACCCATAATTCGTAGTACCATTCAAATATATGAATATTCTTTTAATAGAAACAACCTGTGTTTCCATAGTAACTTCTTGAAATATAGCCACAAGATAAACAACATGCATAATATCTGGTCTAGTAGCAGTCAAATACAATAGTCCACCAATCATAGATCTATATTTTCTTTGATCAACTTTAGGTGAATCGTCATCTTTACCCAATTTTCAACCACACACCATAGGAGTGCATACCTGTTTGGAACCATCGATCCCAAACTTCTTCAACATCTATTTCACGTATTTGGACTGTGAAATAAAAATTACTTTCTTTGTTTGATTAAATTGTGGCCCAAGAAAGAAATTCATCTCTCCAAACAGACATTTCAAATTATTTTTTGCATCTCTTCCACAAACATCTTACACATAGTTTCATTTCCTCCAAGAATAATGTCATCAACATATACAACTATGTGCAGGTGTTTTAACTAAGTCTAAAATGCAAGACAAATGGAAATGCAACAAAGAAAACACAAACAAGACCTTGAATTAGGCCTATTTGAACCTAAACAAAGAACACAAAAAACAAATGGAAATGTTACACCTTTTTCTTGCTAAGATTGATGAGTTGGTTGGCCCTTAAAGATGCTTGGATGTATGCTCCCTTATGGAAATATGGTTGCAATAATGGAGGTGGTTGAATGTTGGAATATCGTAGGTGAGAATGCAAAATGTCTTGAGTGGCTTGAATTCTAAAATAATGGCTTGTATGCAATAATGGCTTCAAAATCCTAAAAAATCATAACCTCTAACTTGAGGCCAAGGCTCTCCATTTAAAGAAAAATGGAAAGCTAAGATTGATCCACGATGGATAAGATGAAGGTTTGTGGTGAGTTGAGGACTCGCAAAGCCTCACATATTTCCATGTGGAGGGTGAGCTGGCTAAAGTACAAGGTGACATGGAAAAGTCCATGTGGTCCCAAGGTACTTGAAATTACCTTGGGATTGAAGAGGATTTCCTCAAAAAGGAATTCCTTATCCCCAAGTGGGGCTGAAAATGACAAGTGAGGAGTTTTAGAAAGTCCACTCTTGTCACCATGGGGATTGGAGAGGGCATTGGAGAAATAAACATGAATTTTTAATCCACATGCTTAGAAGAACCCAATGGATAAGACAAGGTCCTCTTAAAGGAGTTCCTTTTCTGATGTAGTTAATGTGACCTATGAGAGGTCATGGGAAAGAGAAGTGCATGGGGGGAATAATTTTTAATTTTTAATTCACATGGGGAAGAGGTCATTACCTGATAAGGTAAGTACCATGAAAGGTTGACTTAAGGAGATGTCAAAAAAGGTAAGTGATTAGTATTAAGATTGTGCAAACAGGTGATTAAGAAAATTAATGAAGATTAGAGGCAAGTGGCTAAATATGGAGGATGTGACATTAATCCTGATTAAGGATATGCACATCTTAATCAAGGATTAATTAGATTAATCCAGATTAGGGAAAAGGTTATGGAGGATGGGACAATGAGAGAGAAAGAATGAATTTAAGATTGAAGAGGATAATTGACTAAATTAAATAAATTGATATATTTATTTAATTTAGAGAGGAAATGGTAAAGGGATAATTATTTAATTAAATACTTTTAGAAACCTTAGAGAATAGGATAATATTAATTAAATATGTAATTTAATTAACATAGAAAAATTAGACAAATAAATGATAGGATTTTGACCATATGTGAGTGGTCAAATTTAGATGTCTACATTTTTCCCCTCTTTGAGATGGTGTTATTAAGTAGCATCATTTCAAAGAATATTAAAACATAGCACCTAGAAGAAGATGGTTATATTAAGGAATATTCCCTAGTCATTCAAGGGGTGACTAGGAGTAAAGATGATGGGAGTGGAGATGAAGATTAGGGATTGAGGATGCCCACTAGAGAGGACATGCGAGTTCAAGAGAACACGAGTGTTCTCTCAAAATGGATGAGATGATGAAAGAGTAGATGGGGAGGATAATGCAAAGGGATGGATGGGATAGAGGACAATAAGATGAAGAGATGAAGGAAAGAACAAATTAATTCAAGGACAAATATGAGGTTTCCCTGGTCAAGCTACAAGCCAGGATGGACTGATGTTCGATGGAGTTTTTTTGGTAAGGGAATGATACATCCCAGAACAACACAAGGATAGGGAAGGATACATCCCGATTGGAGTATTGTTGATGAGGGAAGGATACATCCCACTGATGATGATTGATGAGGATTGTGATTGGATCAAGGCTTGTAACAAAGGACAAGAACAAGACCAAGGATGTGATTAGATAATTTTTTCTAGAGTGAATGGGTCATGATGGGATTGAGATGGGATAGAGGATACATGAAATTCAATGGAATAAAAAATGAAATGAAATCCTAATGCAATTTTCCATTTTTGGAGCACTAATTTTTTCTATAGCATAAGACACTAGGTACGATGGTATGTGGAATCAAGGTGGATAAGTGTCTAATCCATACACAAACACAGAAAACAAGGAGGCTATCCCAACACCCAAAATTTGCAATGACTTTGGTCGAGCTAGGTATTGGGATAACCATAAGCACAGAAGGATGTCTTAGCATAACACAAGACCTCAAGGATCTTGGTGGGTACTATGTGGGACAACCAAGAAGACATCAATAAACAAAGATCAAGATATGCCCCTATGTTAACCAGTCACAACACACCATAATATGATAGATCATGGCGACCTTGACAAGGGATGATAGGGAGCTCAAATGATAAATAGAAGCCAAAAGTATCAAAATATTGTAATCAATTTAAAAACATCCTTTTCCATAGGATCGAGAGGATGGATTGTGTTGATGAGGTATATTAGGAAGGATACATCATGTTGAGACCAAAGATGGATACTAAACTAAAATATTGATGATGACACAGGAGATTCTAAAATCAATTAAATCTTGTGATACGAATGGATCCCATTTATGAAGAACCTGCTAGATAAGGAAATACTTGATAGCACGATAAGAAAATGAGGCATAAGATGACAAGATGAAAAAATTAGACACATCTTAAAGACCTAGGGGACTCAAGACTAACACACCCTAAAGACCTAGGGGCTGAAGGTTTTATCAAAGATTAGCCTTGCCTACGGGAAACCGTAGAGCCCTCATAGTTCGATATAAGACCATGGATAAAAGTGGAAAGAGGAAAATGGAGACCTCAATGGATGGTGCAGATTGGTCAGAAAAATGCCCTGGGGGTGGATCAAATGACCAACCTTGCCTATGTGAAAATATAGGGGAAACATAGTTCAACACAATGCCAAAGATAGATGATGAAAGACAACATACTAGGCAAGAAGAAAATTCCCGAGGGTGGATCAAATGATCAACCTTTCCTATGTGAAAGCACAGGGGCAATGAAGTTTGACAAGGATACAGACAGATAGTGGAAGATGATAGACTAGACAAGAAGCAGAGCCCTGGGGGTGGATCAAATGATCGACCTTGCCTATGTGAAAGCATTGCGATAATATATTTTAACAAGGACACAGAAAGACAGTGGACAACGGATGATGAGATGACTATGATGCGTGGATAAAAGGATGGAGCCGATATGATTAGCTAGGATAGGCCATGTAGATGGGATGGTTGACATGTTGGATATGGGTTATGTGAAGCTCAGGGAGGGGATAGTTATCCAAATCATCGAAATATGAATGAGGAGGATCATGGTATGATTGGAAGATAAGTGATGAAGAGTTATAGGGGTGAGAAAGGTGTGAGAAATATATGAATGGAATTGGATTACATATTGAGGGTTAGCTTATAGCTATATTCCAGTTACCAGGGAATAGGAAATGGAAGGAAATATAGAGGGAAATGGATGGATGGATAAATATGGGGAGATAGAAAGATGCTAGGATAGGTGGATAGAGGGATAAGGATTTGGAAGGATGGAATGGATTATTGGATGGAAAAATGGATGGGGGAAATAAGGATCAAAATATGGAACATGACTAGTGGATGGGTAGATATGAATATAAGGATGGGGAGATGGAAGGGATTACTTGGAGGGATGTATGAACAATGTATCCAAGAACTCTATCACAAATAAGGATATGTCACCACTCTAGATGTGTCATGTGCTATGAGGCAAGAGGGATGGAAAATAGAAAGATGACTGAAAAAGGGACTGAGACAAACATGGATAGGAGATATATATAAGGAAGGGAGATAGATGGTGGCATGATTGGATGGATGATGAAGGTAGATGCATGGATCAGAAAAGTAGATGGGGATGATAAGGAATATGATAGCATATGGATGAGGGGAAGATATTCCAAGAGGAGTCCAAAGAAATGTATATATATGTGCCCCTATCTTTATCAAGATTACAAGGAAGATGGAGGGACTGGGGTAAATGGGATAGGATGGATAGGATGTAGAAGATAGGTGGATGTGGGAGATGGAGGAAGAGAATGCATAGATGGAAGTTGCCCCCAATTGTGGAAATAGACTGGATGGGGGATTTATGCATGATGCCTGTTTTCTAGGTTTTCATCATGGTACCTATCCAAGGTGATTGTTTGCCAAGTTTTCACCATTTGATGAATTATTTATCTTTACTATTTTTTGGATTTTTGACTTTTTCTCTTTTTTAATTTTTTTTATTTTTCTAACTTTTTGGACAAGGATATGGGTGAAGATGGATAAATGTAGGGATATGAATATGTGGGTTTTTGAAGCATCAATTTCTATATGAGATAATAAGAGCTTATGTGTAAAGCAACCATTGGATGTTGGTACAACCTTATTAGAATGGATGGATTATGCAATGGGATGGACCAAAGGAATTTGATGGGGTAGATATGTGGGATAATGTATGGGATGTTGGAAAGTGTATGGACGGAATGATGGAGTAGATGTGTGATGGGGAAGGTGTTCAGGACCAACATTGGCACATGTGGTGGATGTGAAATGATAGGAGGATTTATGGAGGGAGAATGTGGTGATAATGGAGGCGTTGGGAAAGTGAATTTTGGGACATAATGACCCAAAACTGGTTTGAGAGATGGAGAATGCAAATGATTAGCTTTGAGAGTAGAAAATTTGGATGTCTTCAGGGATTTCTCATTTGAAGGCATGGCCTCTTTTTCTTGGGAATCCACATGGTTTTAATTTTTTCTTTGGTGGGCCTTTGTGGCCTTTGGGATTGATTGGGCTTTTGGATTTAATTTTTCTTTTCATCAACATGTCTTTTGAAGGGGACATGAGGAGCTTTAGATTCATGTGGATTTTTGGATTTATGCATTTTTACTTTGGAATGTAAAGTGATTTTAGTAGCAATGAGATGGTTAGGAGGTGATGGATGATGTGGAGAAGATGTGGATGGACTGATAGAGGTAAGCTTCTGATGATGGTGTGTGGATGGAGGATGTGAGATAGCAGGCATGTAGGGGTGCCTTTATTCATCTTGATTAGAAGTTATTAATTTAGGATTCTTGTGATGTGTGCTAGGGATAGGTGATGGATGCATGATAGGATAAATAGGATAGGATGGAGAGGGTGATTTTGGGATATAAGGTCCCAAAATAGACTGTGTATATGGAGGATGGAGCTACGTAAGGAGCCAAAGTAGATGAATTAGATGGAGGATGAGAAATAGTGGATGGAGGGACATAAGGACCCAAAATGGACTTAGAGGATGAAGGAGAAAGATGCACGGTTGTTTTGAGGTAATATGATGGAGGAGGGGGATGGCGACAAATGATTTGGTGGAACAGTGGGAAGTGCCTCTTATTCCTTTAGAAGATGATCATTTAGGATGCATGGAGGTTGTACTAGCATTTTTCGATTGTGATTATTGGGAGATATATCCAAGACCTTGTGTGTTTGGATTGTTAGAAACCAAGATCAGACATGCAAGCCAAAAAATATTCCACATAAGAGAAAAATAATGAAAAAGCAGAGCTTTGCATGAAGACGTGCAAATTGATATATTCAGAATTAAGAAATTACAAGAGTTTATTTTCTTTATAAAAGCAATGTATGCAACCCTAATGTTGACCTAAAATTAGCTCAACTAAATAAATCTTACTTATTAATTAAGTAAACTAATTATTACCTAAGAAAAACCTAAGTAAAGTTATGCAAGTGTAATTAAATATTAATTACACTAACACCCCCCGATAAGTGCAACTTAGGGAGACTAAATAAGCATGCACCTAAAACTAAGATGAATGCAAGAAATCATGAATGGGTCCCAGCAACAAGGCTTGATCAAGTACCCATGTACAAATACAATAATGAGGTAGAGAAGGAAAACCCAGTGGGACAAACCCCCCTACAATGAGATGACATGCTGCAAAGAAGCACTGGAAGAACATTGTGGAGTAACACTGGAACCGAAATCTGGCAAGCAAGCAATGATACTTCTATCTACTATTGAAACTGAATGAGAGTCACTGATTGACTCAAGGAATTATGAAAAAAGAAACAGCAGACCCAATGCCTCGAAACACTCAAAAACTCCAAATGAGAACAACCCTAGAATCTCTGAAGCAGCAATAAATTATTGAATGATGTATTACTGAAAAAGAAGTACAAAGATTCAATTTTCACCCTTCCAACTGCCAAAACATCCAAGTAATCTCCAAAAAACCCATCGGGCCAAATCTGGACTAAGCAATAAACCTGTGATAGATACAAAAAAAGTGTATGACTAAAAAAATAGAGCTCCTTAATACCTTTCCAATGCCACAAGAATCATGAAAATCGGAGATCATGGAAAAAAGTTATGAGCTTGGGAGCCATAAATGAAGATCTGATTTCAAACACTAAAAAAATGCACCAGCTATAAAATATGACCAAAAAACCAGCACCATTGGATAGTTCTTGGAACCAGCTCTCTGACAATATCTCGCTTGCCAAATTTTGACAACTCAGCAAAAATTTATGCATGTTTTCCTGATTCTGCTTATTTTGCAAAAAAATCAAAAACAACAAGCCCCCAGGGCCAGGCGTTGGTCGCCCATGTGACCCTGGTGAATATTTATTTTAAAAAATTAAATTAAAAACCAGAAATCCCACCGGCAGTTAGCCAGACGGTTGGCCGTCACCGCTAGTGGTTACCGTCGCTGCTCTAAAGTACCTTGCTCATAAAGGCCTAAACCTTTTCCTTGATAGTTCATGTTCTTGAGCATGTGATCTATGGTAGGATGCTTATTCTTTTGGAAGCATGATGTGATTCCATTAGTAGGTGGAGGAGGATGGGTGGTGCATATGCTTTTTTTTTCTTCTACAAGGAGACCACCATGGATGAGTGTAATGTTACCAAGGTGATACAAAAGTGGTGTTGGGATGGTTGGACTAGATGGAAATGAAGGATCATGAGATGGAAACGAGGGGATAGCAGCATCCTGATCAGGAGGAATAGGTGATAAGGGATCGGGAGAGGGTTTAGGTGGTATGACAAGATCGATATTTTTGAGAGCGGGTGATAAAGGCTCATGAGATGGGGTGATCGGATCTTGAGTGTAAAGGGGATCATGGGATGGAGTAGGTGAGCTAGTGTTATCTTAAGATGGAGTAGATAGGATGGTACAATCAAGATTCAGTTGAGGAAAGGAATAATGAGATGGGATGGATTGAGTGTTATTATCTTGGGATGAAATGGATGGGATGGAAGGAAAAGGATTTTGGGGAGGGGATATGTTCGTATGCTTTGGATCAAGCCCTTGGCATGGATCATCTTGTGTGGAAGGAGTGTTGGAGGGACTCCTCAAGTGGGGGAGATAGGAGGATGGAGGATTCATGTAGGTTATGGGATTGAATTTTGGCAATATTAGGACTAGGAGGAGGGGATTGGATGTCTCCAATGGATTTGGTGGATCTAGCAATAGAAGATGTGGATTCAATGGACTTAATGGGTGTGACAGGCTCAACTGTTTGGATGGTGTTAGGAATGGTAATGGTAGTGATAGGTGTAGGATGGAGTAGGGACTCATCACTAGTGATTGTACATGATAGAGTGGGAGGGAATTGTTTCACAACATCAAGATGTGGATTTGGGGATGTCTCTTATGTCATGAGTCCTTGGACGACATTTGGAAGGGATGTAAGATTAGGTGGGGTGATGGTAATGGATGGAGGATTAGGGATTGGTGGATTAGGATTAGATGAGTGGATGGAAGTGGATGTAGAACTAGGAGGAGATGGAGGATTAGGATTAGAAAAGTATATGGGATTGGATGCAGGACTAGGAGTGGTTGGAGGACTAGGATTAGGGATTGGTGGATTGGGATTAGATGGGTGGATGGGATTTGATGTAGGACTAGGACTGGCTGGAGGAATAGGATTATGGATTAGTGGATTATGATTAGATGGAGGATTAAGATATAATGCAGTGAAGGGGGGAGTGATTCAAGAGAATTTGGATGATGATTTAAGATAGGAGGAAGCAGATGTTGGATTTGGTTGGGAAGATTGAGATGGTGGGTAATAGTAGGAATATGTGGATGATGGATTAGGACAAGAGGACATTGGTGGTGGATTCACGTAGGAGGACATGGATGGAGGATTAGGATGGAAATATTTGGAGGCTAGATTAAGGTGGGAAGATGTAGGTGTGAAATTAAGGTAGGGATATTGGGATGGTGGATTGTGATAGGAAGGTGTGGATATTGGATTAGAACAGGAAGATTGAGATGATGGATTATCATAGGGGGACATGGATGGTTGATTGGCATAGGAGGGTATGGGTAATGGATGAGGATAAGAAGATTGAGATTGTGGATTAGGATAAGAGGAATATTGGGATGGTGGATTATGATAGGAAGGAGTGAGTGTTGGATTAGGATGGGAATATTGGGATGTGGGATTAAGGTAGAGATATTGTGATGGTTGATGAAGATAAGGATAGGAGGGAGATGTAGAGGGAGGACATGATGGATATGAGGATGGTGAGGGTACTATATATCCCTTGTCAAGGGTAGTGTAAGGACTATTAGTAGGTGTGGATGAAGACATGGGAGGATATTTTGGAGGTGATTGGAAAAAACTTGCTAGAAATAATACCATCAAGGGGATCTATATTACACTCTTCTTGATCAACAAGACTTTCATTATCATCATCAACATAGTTAGGATTCCCTTTGACTGCTATTACTAGTTTTGCAGGAGGAGGATAAGGATTCATGATGTTAGATGAAATGGATATGGATTGAAAATATGTGGGGGACTAGGTGATGAAACGATAAATAGAATGGACTGGAAGAAGAAGTAAGAGGAGATCTTAAGATTTGTTTTGATATCAGAAGATGGATGAAAGCTCAAATCAAGATTTAGGTTAAGCTCATATTAGGATTGAATAAAAGCTCAGATTCAAATTAGGATGACTAGAGGATGTGATAGGATTGATGAGAAAGGATTGGATGACTGATCAGATAGATTCTAAACCTAGTTCAGAGATTTGACTTAGATGGCGTAAGGTGTTGATGATCGGATTGGATTGTGAATGACATGATTACAACGTTGAATCCACCTCAAAATGGAAGTATATTGATTGGGTTGTAATGATGATTAACTAACTTAGGACGGATGAAAATCATGAGTAGGTGCAAACAATGACAATCAGGATCAAATACCTAAGCCAACTTGGATAAAAAACCTCAGAAACGAAGTCTCGGAGATTTAGAAATGATGATGGATATGTGATCAAAGGATTCCCTAAGACACTCCCAGATGATTGATTGGTGAGATGATGAACTTTAGAGGATGCAGATGAAGGGAAATAATGATTACAGAGGGAAATATAACCTCAAATTTTCTATGTAGAAAATTCACCCAAAGGCTAGCTGGTGGGGGATCAAACAGCTGCAAACACGGAAGAGTGGACATAGGTGACAGAAGAACGGGAAGGGGTGACTAAAGAACCAGAAGGGAGGACTTTAAGGATTGCCTAATGGGATGAAAAATTATCCTTTAAGTATTTAGATATGGTATTAAATGAATAATGGGATGATAATGGAGGAAATAGACACCAAAATGGATGGAGGAAAGAAACACGAAAATGGGTTTGAACGGGGTCTCAAACGAAGGACGAGATAGCCAACAAAAAGGATGGATTCAACTAAACAGAACCAAAAGGAGATTCAGAGGGATGGTAGGACCACCAATGGAAAAATTTATATTCCTAAAGTGATCAGCACGAGGACTCGTACGAAGAATTGGTCCGAAAAAATCTGCGAAGACACCAAAATAGACACGAACAGGGTCCCTGATGAAGAAGAAAAATGTTGTTTTCCCCTCTTTTTAGGTTAGGGCCACCCCTTTGAGGGAGATTCTGACCCTTTTAGGTAAAGGACGTCCAAAACAAGGTAAAGGTCACCCAAATAAAAGAGGATGAAGAACGAGGCCGAACAGGCACCAAAATGGACCTGAAGTTTGTCCCTGATGAAGGAGAAAAGGTTGTTTTCGCCCCTCTATTCAGGTCAGGGCCACCCCTTTGAGGGTAGGACCGAACCTTTGAGGTTAATTATTCCTAAGACAAGGTAAAGGTCACCCAAATCAAAGAGGATGAAGAACGAGGCCGAACAAACACCAAAACATCCTTGAATGGGGTCTTGGATGAAGGAGAAAAGGTTGTTTTTGCCCCTTTGTTTAGGTCAGGGCCACCCCTTTGAATTAAATAATTCCCAAGACAAGTTCAACGTCACCCAAATCAAATAGGATGAAGAATGAGGCTGAACAAACACCAAAATGAACCTGAACGGGGTCTTGGATGAAGGAGAAAAGGTTGTTTGTGCCCCTTTGTTCAGGTTAGGGCTACCCCTTTGATGGTAGGCCCACCCCTTTGATGAAAATTATTCCAAATACAAGTTATAGGTCACCCAAATCAATGAGTATGAAGAATGAGGCCAAACAGACAACAAAATGGACCTGAACAAGGTCCCAAATGAAGGAGAAAAGGCTATTTTTGCCCCTTTGTTCAGGTCAGGGCCGCCCCTTTCAGGGAAAGGATGACTAATAAAATTAAAAAAATTCTCAAATCAAAGAGGACGAATAACAAGGTTGAATAGACACCAAAACGGTCCTAAACGGGTCCCCAAATGAATGAGAAAAGGTTGTTTTCGCCCCTCTATTCACATCAGGGCCGCCCCTTTGAGGGAAGGGATGCCGCTTTGAGTGCAAGGATTTCCAATAAAATGGAAAGTTCACCTAAATCAGAGAGGATGAAGAATGGGTCCGAAAAATGGCTAAATGGACACAAAAACGGACCTAAATGAGGTCTCCAATAGGGAACGGGATGACAAAATGGATGAAGGAATTTGACTAAAAATATCTAGGTGGAGACTTGGAGATAGGATAGGACCACCAATGGACAAATTTATATTCCTAAACTGATCAAAACGACGGTGCAAATGAAGAACTGGACAAAAAACGGTCGAACGAACACCAAAACGGACCCAAATGGGGTCCTAGATGAAGCAGAAAAATATTATTTCACCCTTGTTTGAGGGCATGGTCCCCCTTTTAGGGAAGGACCACCCCTTTGATCTTAGGGTTTCTCCTTTTTGGGCAGGCTCATTTGTTGGGGGGCGAGGTCACCTGTTTGGGGGTAGGGTCATCTGTTTTGTGAAAATTGATCAAATTTGACTTGAATAGAGTGGAAAACAGCTAAGACATAAGGGCGGGGTCACCTCTTTGAGGGAAAGGTCACCTTTTCTAGGAAAAATGATCAAATTTGAATTGGTTCGGGTGAAAAAAATTTGAGACAGAAGGGAAAGGTCGCCCCTTTGAGGGCAAGGTCACCCCTTTTAGGGAAAATTCGCCATTTTGAGGGCAAGGTCACTCCTTTGTAGGTAGGGTTGCCTCTATTTTTTGGTCTAGACTTGACCTAGGCAAAAAATAGCTATGGAAAAAGGACAAAAACAGAGAAAACAACAAGCAAAAGGCCAACACTGACAGATAAGTATTGGTTTTGCACAATTGAGATAGTTCAAGCAGTACAATCCTAAGATTAGTTTGAAGAGTATGGCCAAAATGTTCTTTGATCTAGGTTGAATAAGGAAACTAAGGACATCCTTGATATATGCACGGTACGTGGGGCAAAACCGTGAACACCAGCCTGTCTACAGGCGTGAGTTGGGAGTAGCCAGTGTGGTATTGAGAGCTCAGACCAACTCTTCACATCTTATCTAGGTATCACCCTAGCTTTGACGGTTAGCCAGACACAACATGATTGGATTGAGGTACAAATTTTTCTCTCCCTCCTTTATATACCCCACTGGTAATGTGTGGTTGGAATTGTCCCCTAGGTGATGAAATCACAAGTAGGTCCTGCTAAGAAAAAGGAAAAAGGGTACATAAGGACTAAGTGTACTATGATTTATCTTCACCTAGGATCGCCAAATGGTGTAAGGGGATTGGATACATCAATAGACCACTTTGCAAACATGGAAAAAAATTTTTTTGACCCTCTAATTAGAGCTATGTTCTTAGTAAAAAATGAAAATAACAAGTAATAATCTAAATAAAAAAAGTTGTTTTCTCCCCCTGCAGTAAGTACGTTAGTAGTTTTTTTTTTGTCTTCTACAATCATTATATGCACAAGCATTAGAAAATAACACTAAAAAAAAAAAAAAACACATTTGAGGGTCAGTAAGAAGGAAAACACCAGTGATCTGAACTCTAGAATGAAAAATTAACTCTTTGTTTTACCTAATTTACCTTTGTTCAAGGTGGGCCGCCTTTGTGTTTTGGGCATAGTCGGCTCTTTGGGCGGGGTCGCCTCTTTGTGGGCGGGGTCACCTATCTATGGGCGAGGTCACCCCTTTGTGGGAAAGGTCACTTTTTTGTGTCAAAACCTACAAAAAGTCAAAAAACAGAAAAAAAAAATAGAAAACAAAAAGTTGGGTGAGGTCGCCCCTTTATGAGTGGAGTCACCTATCCATGGGTGGGGTCTCCCCTTTGTGGGAAGGGTTGCCTATTTATGGGAAGATTCGCCTATTCGTGGGAAGGGTCACCCCTTTGTGGGTGAGGTCACCTGTTTGTGGGCGGGGTCGCTTGTTTGTGCGTGGAGTCGCCTACGTGTTTTAAGCAAGGCTGCCTATGTGTTCTTGAACCTACAAGATTTCAACCAACAAAAAACGTGAAAGAAAAGAACCATGACGTGAGTCCCACTGGGCATGCTAGAAATGTGTGTAGTGAAAATCCCTAGTCTAAAATGCAAAACTAAATGAATGCATTAAAAAGGAAACACCTCAACAATTATGCCTAGTTGAAACTAAACAAACAACAATAATGATTATACCTTTTTCTTTTTTAGCTTGATGAATTGGTTTTCCCTTGAAGATGCTCTTGATGTATGCTCCTTGATGGCAAGCTTGCATTAATGGAGGTGGGTGAATGATGGAATATGGTAGGTGGGAATACAAAATGGCTTTGAATGCAAATAATTTGAATGCAAGAGTGCAAGAATGACTTTAAATGCTTGAATGCAATAATCTCCAAACTAAGTCTAAAATGAAACACAAATGGAAATGAAATAAATAAAACATAAACAACACCTTGGATTATGCCTAGTTGAATCTAAACAAACAACAACAACAAAAATGAAATGTTATACCTTTTGCTTGCTTAGATTGATGAGTTGGTTGGCCCTTGAAGATGCTTGGATGTATGCTCCTTGATGGAAATATGGTTGCAATAATGGAGGTGGTTGAATTTTGGAAGATGGTAGGTGAGAATGCAAAATGGCTTGAGTGGCTTGAATGTTGTGACAATGGCTTGTATGCAATAATGGCTTCAAAATCTTTCAAAATCTTAACCTCTAACTTGAGGCCAAGGCCCTCCATTTAAAGAAAAATGGATGGTTGAGATTGATCCACCATGGACAAGATGAAGGGTTGTGGTGATTTGAGGACTCAAAAGCCCTCACATCTTTCCATGTGGAGGGTGAGATGGATAAAGGACAAGGTGACATGGAAAAGGCCATGTGGTCCCAAGGTACTTGCAAGTACCTTTGGATTGGAGTGGATTTCCTCAAAAAAGAATTCCTTTTCCCCAAGTGGGTCTAAAAGTGATAAGTGAGTACTTTTAAAAATTCCACTATTGTCACCATGGGGATTGGAGAGGTTATTGGAGAAATAAACATGAATTTTTAACTCACATGCTTAGAATAACCCAATGGATAAGACAAGGTCCTCCAAAAGCAGGTCCTTGTCCCATGTAATTATTGTGACCTATGAGAGTACATGGGGAAGAGAAGTGCATGCGGGGAATAAGTGTGAATTTTTAATTCACATGGGGAAGAGTTCATTACTTGATAAGGTAAGTATCATGAAAGGTTGACTTAAGGATATGTCAAAAAAGGTAAGTGATTAGTATTAAGGTTGTTCAAACAAGTCTTTAAGAAAATTAATGAATATTAGAGGCAAGTGGCTAAATATGGAGGATGTGACATTAATCCTAATTAAGGGTATGCACATCTTAATCAAATATTAATTATATTAATCCAAACTAGTGAAAAGGTTATGGGGGATGGGACGAGGAGAGAGAAAGAATGAATTTAAAATTGAAGAGGATAATTGACTAAATTAAATAGACTGATACATTTATTTAATTTAGAGAGGAAATGGTAAAGGGTAAAGTATTTAATTAAATAGTATTAGAAATCTTAGAGAACATGATAATATTAATTAAATATGTCACTTAATTAATATAGACACATTAGATGAATAAATGATAGGATTTTGACCATATGGGAGTGGTCAAATTTGGATGTCTACAATAGCTACAATCAAGATTTTGTCATTTTCAATTTTAAAATATAGATTACTATCTTTCATACATTTGTTGAAACCTTGTTGAATAGAATACTTATATAACCTTGCATACCAAGTTCTATGAGCTTGCTTCAATCCATATAAATCTTTCTTCAATTTGTACACCGTATCGGGTTGATCTAACAACTGAAATACTTTTGGTTGTTCCATCTAGACCTCTTCTTCTAGCTCACCATTCAAAAATGTAGATTTGGCATCCATCTGATAGACCTTGAAATCTTTATGAGCAAAAAATGCTAAGAACATCCTTATAGCTTCCATTCTTACCATTGAAGAAAAACTCTCCTAAAAATCTATGCCTTCTACTTGTGAGTAACATTTACACACAAGCCTTTCTTTTTTTCTAACCGCTTCTCCATTCTCATTCAACTTATTTATGAATACCCACTTTGATCAAATAATGTTTCTATCTAGTAGTCTTGGGACCAATTCCCAAGTTTGATTCTTCCCACTCTATAAAAATTCTTCTTTCATAGCTTCCATACAATGTTCATCTTTGCATGCTTCACTTACAGTCTTCAATTCAATCTCAGAAAGTAAACACATTTTTATTTCACCACCAGCAGCTCTACTTCTTGTCAATACTCCCTTTTTCTTGTCTCCCTTGATTTAACTTTATGAATTATTCTTTTGCACATATCTAGGCATCTTAGGGGACACCACCAAAGCTTCTTCTTCTCCTTCATTTTCTTTGTTTTTCTTCTCTTTCTCATCCTTTTCTTGTTCTTCCAAAATTTATTCAATTCTTATGCAATCAAGTTCATCAAATACATATCCATCAACATCAATTGAATTCTTCAATGCTTCATCAACCTTGAAATTTGCAATTTCTACAATATTTCTCAATCTTTTATTGAAATAGTTGTAATTTTTTCTTTTAGTAGAATATCCAAGAAAGATGACTTCATCACTTATTGCATCAAACATTTCCAAAGTTTCTTCATCTCTTTTGATATAACATTTTCCTCCAAATACCTTTAAATAATTAGCAGTACAAGAATTCTTCCACACCATAGCTCATAGGGGGTCTTTGTACTATTTTCTATCGCTTAAAGTCGATTGAATACATAAACAACAATATGAATATCTTCTCTCTAGTAAATTTTTGATAAACCAACCTCAGTAATCATTGATCTAGCGACCTCTTGAATTGTTTTGTTCTTTCTTTCAACAAATCCATTATGTTGAGTTCTTGGAGAAGATAAATATATTTTTATTCCATGCAATTCACAAAACATATTAAACTCATGGGAGGTGAATTATCTACCTCTGTCATACCTTAGTCATTTTATCCTCAAATTTACTTCATTTTCAACCATAGCTTTGAATGTCTCAAATCTATCTAATGCATCAAACTTCTCTCTAATAAATGTAACCCATGTATATCTAGAATAATCATCAATCAAAAGCATAAAGTACCTTTCACCTTGTGAAATTCTCACTCTTGTAGAACCACAAAGATCTGTATGAATTAAATCTAGTAGTCCAACGGTAGATTGTTCCTTTGATCTGTAATGGCTTCTTTCTTGCTTTCCAAACTGATAGCTCTTGCAAATAGCATTAATAGGTTTTTTAACCCTTGGTAAATCTCTCACAGCCTCAAATGCACTAATCCTTTCCAAGTTATCAAAATTCATGTGACACATTCTTTGATGCCATGACCAACTATCATTAATCCAAGTCATAAATCATCATCCATCAACACCCTTAAGTTGATATATATTTCCTTTAGATTTATTTCCTACAACAATCACTATTTCGATTCCTTTCTTGATCTCACATCTCTCATCCTCAAATACAATATTATATCCTTTACTACACATATATCCAACACTCAAGAGATTGTGCCTTAAACCCTTAACATAGTAGGCATCATCAGTATTATGCTTGTCGTCAAAACTTATTGAACCTATCCCACAAATTTTAGCACCAGTATCATCTCCAAACATAACTAAGCCTCCATCATATTTTTCAAGTTTAAAAAACTTACTCTTATCACCAGTCATGTGATGTGAACACCACTGTCAACAACCCAATAGTTCTTTTCCTATTTAGCATGTATGACAAAGACTACATTACCTTAATTTTTCTCCTTCTCTGGAGGGAATTCCTTGACTAATTTTTCAGAATTAGCAGAAGTAGGTTCATCCTTTATAGCCAAGAAAAATAATTCATTGTCATAGGGATCTTCATAATCAAACTCCCCATCAAATATACTAGCATCCTCATTCAGATAATATTCTATGTTGATCTTCTTACCTTTCTTGTCTTTCTCATTTCTTTGTTAATTCCTTTTAGCTCTTTCCATACACTTTGCAACATAATAACCTATTTCTCCACAACTAGAGAATTTAAAGGGTAGCTTACCTTCATATTTTTCAGAACCTTTCCTCATCCTTATCACAAAGTTATCTTTTACTTCATCAAGATTTTCCTCATTCGGATCTTCAACTTTTATAGCCTTAAAAGCAGTCTTTGATTTGAATCCATTTCTTAAATCCGGCTTTCTCATCTCATAAGATGTCAAGGATCCCAACAACTAATCTTTATTGTAAGTATTACAATCTATATTTTCTTCAATAGCACATACCTTTTCGGTGTAAGCATCAGGGAGAGTTCTAAGAATCTTCTTTACAATCTTGGTTTCGTCTATTGTAGCACCAAGTCCTCACATTCCTACTACTACTTCATACAATATTTGTACATAAGCTTTAACATTCTCATCTCCAGACATATGTAGGAGCTCAAAATGTGTCTCCAAATTTTGCAATTTTTCCTCTTTGACCCTTTCATCATCTTTATGTACCTTTTTCAAAGCATCCCAGAATTCCTTAGTAGTCTTCAGATTCTGAACTTTAATCAACTCACAATATACAAGACTATTCTTCAAAATTTTCATCACCTTATTGTTTGCTTCATGTGTGGTGATCTCATCAACCATATTCAGACCATTAGCAGGACGAGTGTAAGGATTATTGTAAGCTTTCTCCACATCATATCCACAATACTCTAGATATTCTTCCATCAGTATTTTCTAGATAGCATAATTAGTTCAATTGAACCTCAGATAGTCTTGAGTAGCTTTTCCAGTCATCCTAGACCTTCCTTAAGTGGTTAAGCTATTCTCCAAGTTATTAAGATGATTAAAAATTAAGTGCAAGTGCAGAAATTGAAAATCATCACACAAACACAACAACACTAGATTTACGTGGAAGACACAATAAGGGAAAAACCACTGTGAGGATTAACTCACACTATAAAGAATATCAAAACTGATTAGAAAGGCTCACTACCAAAACAAGGACTCATTGTCCAACAAGGCTAACCATCTTGAGGGCTCACTACCACAGAGATGCAATGAAAATAGAATAGATATGTTACATAGAGAATAAAATCTCAAGGCAACAAAGATTTCCACCACAATTTTCTTAGCCACTTATAAACATGAAATGAATGATAGAGTACAGTTTCATCTCATTACATCTAAAAACTTGGCATTTAGACTTCACACTAATTTTACAAACTTACATCACACACACCAACTAATTCACATCTATTTCACATCTTCTTTATTTATTTTCACTTATCTCTCTTATCCTTCTCACCACTAACTCATCCTATATTTATATTATCTTCAACTTTGAAACATATACAAAGTCAGTCATCCATCAATAAATTCAAATTAGGTAGGAACCAAAACATCCTAGGGTGGAATTAGAATGAGGGTGACACAAACACACGCTTGATGAGGACCCACATAGGTCCAACATTCTTCATCAACTTTGAAGATAGTGTTCAACACAAGGTTGGAAAAACCAATGTAAAACACATAGAAAAATTAAGCACGATCCTTCTAGATACCAAAATTATCTTCAACATGATCATAAAAACTTAACTCTAGAAATGCAAGTCATAAGACTTTACCAAAGAGAAATTTGGACCAACAACATTTCTCTTGGACCTTAGCTAGAAACACAGAAAACCATAGTTCACAACTAGTGAACATAACTCGCACTATATAATGAATCAGAAGCCAAAATCTAGATATAGAAAATTCCAACAACCATGTTCAACATATCTGAACCACACGAATATAGGAGAAAATATCAAACAAAAACCTAGAACAACCACTAAACACTTGTAACCTTTCTTCAATATAATTTTCTCAATATCCTCGACATGAAAAACCAATAACCTCCATCCATGACATTAATAACAACAACAACTAGTTGTTAACCAACTGACCAGTTGACATCAATGACAACACCTGCATTCTTGCAAAATTCATGCCCAATTTCATCGCCAAGAGAAAGATGCACTGCATGAAGTAAGAAGACCAACAATGAAACATGAGTTGTAATTGAAATACAAAAGAATAATGCCAATGTATGCCCCCACTTTAAGGAAATTGTTAAACACCATGTTGTGAGGAATTACTTTAAACTAGAAAATGATAAATGCTAAAAGGACATGAGAGATTATTTGGAAAGCCTTTTTCCAAGTCATATGTTTCCAATTGAAGCTACATAATGAAAAGGTGTTGCCCCCAAAATGAAATCCGAAAAATAACACATAACAAATCCATGGATTTTGGGTCAGTATGTCTTTGCTACAATATTTTTATAGAGCTTGAAAACATTATCATTCCCTAAATAACTCATTGAACGGGAAGAATGACACAAAGATAGTGAAAACAAAGAAAATATTTTGGGTCAACATGGAAGATACCTAAATGCATCAATGCCTTACATCATCCCCAAAAGGAAAACACAAGACAAAGAAAAGATAAAAGATTTATGGCATATAGAAGAATGTAGATAAAAATAGAGGAATTTCACAAAGAGAGAGATAAACATCAAAAAAACAATACGAGAGATCACATTACGCACATGCAATCAAACACATACATGAAAATAAAATAAAGAGAAGACTAGTAATGTACATGTTAGTCAACCTATAGCAGGTCATCTGCATCGTAATCGTGTTCATCATATGCAAAAGGAAAACAACTAGCCAAAGGGACAACAACAAATGCCAAACTAGGAGCATCACCAATTTCAACACTCTTCTTAAGATAATTTTCATTTAAGCTCATAGAAGAGGAAAACAATGAATTCGATTCATTATGCACTTCTTCATCAATTTTAGCAATCTCATCATCATTGTCCAAGTTAATCACAATGGGAGGTCGAATAATAATGTCCAAAGAAGGTGCTAATACCTATTGTGGTTGTGATATAGGGTCTTTTTCTTGTGGTGAGGAGGGAGACTCATTGTGTATTGCTTCACTTAAGTTTGGATGTTGATGTTTTTTGTTGTTCTCTTTGTTTAATCTTTGAGCAATAGCATGGAATCTACACCTACGCTCTCTAGGATTTATGTTTCTTTTGGTTTTATTTTCAAGTTGTGTTTGTGTGGGAGCTGGTTTATCAACCATATGTCTATTTTCTTCTCTTAGAGGAGGAACAAAAGGAACCATGGGAGGTTGTTAAACCACTTTCTCTTTTGCTTTGTAAACTTGTTATCTTAGGAGGCACAATGGGATTGCTTTGGTTGTCTCTTTCTCATTTGTAGGATATTGGAAAAGGATTTTTCTTGGGTTGGTCTTGGTTATTTAGAAGGGCTTTGCGTTCAATCATGGGTTGAGGCATGTTTCGAAGGGATAATTTTGCTATACATTTTGGCTTAAATTTTTACATGGATTTGAAAAATAAATCTTCACAAAGTTTAATAGGTTCAATAGGCTCGAGACAAAAGAAATCAAATGAAAATTTCCCATGAGAAGACATGGGATTAAAGCCACTATGGTGCATAGTAAATATATCATTGTCAAAGGGAAACTTTAAACATTTATGTACAACCGACGGGATGACTTCCATGGATTGTAGTCATGGGTAACCAAGCTTCACACAAAATCGATCCAACGTCGAGATGATGGAGAATGATACATTTAATTGTTTTGGTCCAAATTTTAAAGGAAGGATGATCAAACCTATCATAGGGAACACAAAACCATTATGTGTTTTTATCCATGCTTTTGGTTTATCATATGTATCCTAATAGAGTTAATGCACAAGTAAGAATTCTTCAATGATCACATTCTCTCCATAGATGGGATCAATTAATATCCCATTAGTGGGATTGTCATTGATTTGGTCGGCTATGTATAGAGGACCATTGGATGCATGTTTAAGTATGTCTTTTTGTGAGAAAGTGACATCTAGAGGTATTTTCATTTGGCCCTTACGAGATTGAATTTTGATCAATCCAACTATACTATCCATAGGACTTTGTTCATCAGTATCCATGTTAGCATTCTTCACATCATTCTTAGTTTCACTAGCTTTGACAAATGAAATATTATGATTTGGCATGGGGTTGGTTAAGATTTGCAAGTTTTTATTACCTCGATCATTGACACCACAAATTTTAATATGGTTGGAATCAACAAGGTCTTGCACCATGTATTTAAGAAACTTACAATTTTTTGTATTATGTCCATTTTGATGATGAAAATGACAATAGGAAGTTGATCTAAAGATTGGAGGTAATGGCTTAGTAGGATCAGGAGTTTTAATGGGAGGTAAAGAAATAAAATTATTTTCTAAAATTTGTAACATGGTGTTATGGAGGGTATCAAGTAAGAGAGAAAATTGTCTACTCAGATCCCCAAATGTAAACGAATTTGTCTTCTTTATAGCAGTAACTTGGGTATCAACAAGTTGGGTTTGTTGAGGGGGATTAAGTTGAAGAAAGCCTTTATTTTGTTTCCTAAAAGGCCGATAATTGTTTTTATTTGTGGATTCAGAATTTTTAGGATGGCTAGAGGTGAGTTTTGTTTCAAGGACCACTAACTGAGTTTTGATAATTAGGGAGGGTAGTACAAAAGTGTACGAAGGAAGGAAATTTCATCATGCCAATCTTATCTTGCATATTAGTTTGTAAATTATCAATGAGTGTTCATTGAAGGTGAGGATTGGGAATTTATATGTTGATTTGGGAATAAAGTATTTGGTATCATGAAATGAAATGAGTAACCTTTTCATCGTCCTTTTTCTTACATCTCATCAAATCAGCTAATGTCATCTTAGGAGTCATGTGCACTTGGAAATGGTTGATAAATGCCTCAAAAAATTCTCTGAATGAACGAATTAAGTTATTCGGTAATGAGGAAAACCATTCTAAAGAAATATCTTTCAAGGACCTAGGGAAAAACTTGGCCAAGATTTTATCTTCAAGGATGAAATCACTACATAAGATAGTGTAAGAAGAAAAATGGTTAGAAGGATCTCCTTTCCCTCTATATTTCTCAAACCTAGGAATCTCTATACCTTGTGGTATTGGTATTCTTAATATCTCCAAGGATAAGGGATTGATTTTGGCATAGTATGAAGGTTGGCCATTTTGATTTTGGTTTATGTTGGAAATTTTTTATTGAAGGGATGAAACATTTTCCAAAATTTGATTAAGGATGGCATCATTGGTTGTGTTTTGGGATGGAGATGAATATGGTGGAGGTTTATATGTGTTTTAGGGGAAAGTGAATGGAACAATTATGGGAGGTAAAGTGGTAGGAGATATCATGTGAGATGCCACAAAGGTACAAGGATTTCTAGTGGAAATAACCAAGGTAGGAATGGAATTACTAGTAGGTTGCATCATTGTGGTAACTTGAGGATCTATGTAGGTGGGAATAGAGGAAATGGTTGTAGGAGGAGGAATTTTAGTTCCTCCTTGACTTTGAGCATTTTTTTAAGTTTGAGAACAACTAGTCATTGAGGTAAGGTGTTTGCCAAAAATCTGAGCTAGGTTACATGCAATATCTATTCCATTTTCACTTTCAATCATTCAATGTATGTTATTCTATGGTAGGAATAACAGTTTTGGAAATATTTTCAGTACATATTAGGTTTTGTAGCTATACCAATTCATGGATTCGGGTTATGTTTTCTTGAGGGACACTAGAAACCATTGTTCCAACAGTTGTCATACTACTTGAAGGTAAAGAGTTGTCAAGGGTATGGTCCATACCTAGTGAGCTACCATTAACACTATGAGTGAAAGAGTTAGATAACCCAAGATCCATTATGAGTGTATTATTTAGGATGGCATGAGTCTCAAACTACACCTCACTATAGTATTTGCAATAGGATACCAATTTGTAAAGCTCATGAAAATGTCAATCAATGAATACAAGATAAATGCAATGAACACAAGATAAATGATATGATTTAATTTCAATTCTGATGTTTACAAATGCACTTGAAATGAAACCAAATTAAGCTAGATCTAATGAAATGAATGAAACAAAAAAATAGCAAACTAAAATAGAGATTTGACAGCAAAAAATAGAAGCACAAAAATGAAGTTTTTAATGTTGTAAAATGTAGATTCAAACTTCATTCAAGAATAAATCGCCTAGATAAGTGAATGAGTCCCAATTAGGTTTTTTGGAAGGTTTAAATAGTGAAAAACAAAGAGCGCAAAATTCCGAGAAATTTGGGGAAAAGACTATACAAGGACTAAATTTCCCAAGTGGGCCAATGAGTCCTAGATTAGGGTTTTTTAACCAAATTCAGCAAATTCTAAGTTGATTTTAAGGTTTATAGGTTGTATGTTCAAATGATTTTTTGCAAGTAGAGTTTTCTAATGAAATTTAATGATACAAGATGCAAAAATGCAACTTGTATGCACTTTTCACTAATGAAGGATTTAAAATCCCTAAATACAATTAAAATAATGCAAATTTGATGCAAAAATAATCTACACTAGATATAGGACTACAATGTTCTCCAAATCAAAAATTCAAGGGTTCAAAGGTTGAGCTCACCAAAATGAACCAAAGGAAATGAAGGTGTCCACCTTTTAGGAGATGGAACTTTGGGACCTATTTTACACTTTAGCTCATTAGGAAACCAAGATCGCTCAACCAAGTGACTCATTTGAGGGAAGGACTGGGGGTTTCCTTGTGTGATTAGATGGGGGTTCACCATTAAACAAAGCTTCAAATGAGAAATGAAAACTATTATGCACAAAACCCTAGAAACTTGAAAGCATTAAATCAAATTAACAAACATCATGAAATAAAAAAGTACATAGAAGAATAAAGAGGTCAAAGAAAGGTCTAAAAACCTTTGAAATTGTAGTTTTAAGGTGTACTAGGATTGATACACCAAGTTGAGAAATTTATTCCTACTACAAGAATTTGGGCAGAATCTAGACTCTTCTGGTGATTGCTCAAGATCTACAAAAATTGGCAAAAAGGGTATATTGGGACTCATACACATAGAGGGGTTATTTAGTCCCAGTATTAGGGTTTGAATGAAATTTTTGTGGCATCTAGTGATCTTTTGTAGCTTTCTCCTTGTTCAATCTCCAAGTCCAAAATTTTGAATTCTGGCCTATAGGTGATTTTATATGAAGATGACAACTTTGACAACCTTTTGCAAATTTTCCTCCAAAGGATCTTCAAGCTCCAATTCACCTAGATCCACAAACACAAAGATCAAGAGGGAAAAAAAATGTTTTTTTAGGGAATAGGGTTTTGCCTTGGTTAAACCTTATTTTGATAATTAAACCTTGAAATGAAATAAAAAAGAATGAAAGGAATGATGAATGAATAAATGCAATGTTGCAACTCACCAAACCCTTGAAATGAATGTTGCAAAATTGTGTGTAATGGCTAGCATGAATGTGGATCTTGACTCTTTATTGAATGCTTGAAAATTTTCTTGAATGTTTGCTTGAATCATTAAAATGCATCCAATTAGGCTTTTGGATGCAAAATAAGACCAATTAATACATAAATTAACTAAATTTTAGCAGGGAGAGCCCAAACAAGTGCAAAAATGTAAAGAAACGCATTTTTCTATAATAAATTTCTATAAATTTTGATGACAGTACAACTGCATGACTAAGGGGCCTATGGATTTTATTTTTTGATTTTTTGTCAAGTGGTCAAAATAGGGAAAATTTTATATGAATATTCATTTCTTGACCATCTTGGATCCAACAGTGAGGCCTATTTTTTCTCAAGAGGCCATCCATGAAATTTCCTCTACAAAACCCTCATATGAATGCACAATACAAGAAACCCTTTAAATCAAATTTCTCAAGTTTCAGATCTGTAATGAACCCAACAAATATCAACACCCCAAAATCCCAAATTTGTAAAATAACACTTGCACATATGTTCCATATCTTGTAATGCCTCAGATCTATCATACATAGCAATGGATTCAACTTTGCACCAAATCTACTCAAACAAGAGTTATAACAAAAAATAGGAGCTCACACCTCCCACAACCATTATATCTTTGATACCACTTGTTAAGAAATCATGCAACATATCCACATACCTAATCCATTTCATTGATAACCCCATGAGAGAAAAAAATGCATGCAAGTAACCATAATGCATAGATCAAATAGACAAATCACAAGATAACACAAGATTGGTTATTTTTGAATAATTTTAATGTTGTTTGTCAAGGGTTGAATAATTCCTTAGGTATAACAATCCTCAAAGTCAAAATTAACAAACCTTAGGGGGTTATAAATATTGTTTTAGGGTGATGATTGATGAAAGGAGACCTAAAGTAGGACCAAAATGGGCACAAAATTGTCCTTTTCTTCAAAGCTATATAATTTTTGGTGACACACATTTAGCCCCCACTTTAGCACCCATATGAATCTACATGCATATGTAAGCTAAAGGACTCTAGACAAACAATGCACCTTATTTTCATAAAAAGGATACTCATTTAAAAAGTGGGAGAATGAAGCCCCCAGTGTAGTTATTTGCAAAACACAATGTTAGGAACCACATCCTACAACAAAAATTCCTTATAAGTCCTAAAAATCCTCTTATCTAATTCCTAGGGATCAAATTTGAGGGTAGATGTATGCCCCCCTTTGATTTTGTTTGCTTTGTGGAGGTGGAATCAAGGTAGAGATAACCACATCGAATGAGGACACAAATATCGGAGGGTATTTCCAAGTACCATGCCTCATAATGATAGGTGAGCTATAATGTAGGGCATAGAAATATGATTCTGATGCAATAAATGACATAAAAAATGAAGCTCACTAGCACCTGGTATGTCGATTTGAATAAAAAGCACACTAAAAGGTCTAACATGGTAAAAGGTACAAATGTGCACATGTGTAAAATGAGATAGTTAAAAGGAATGAAGATAGAGTAATTTGTCACTTACTTGTTCATTTAACTTTTGTAGCATTGAAGAGTGATGAGGAGAGAATGAGAGGATGTCGAGCATGCACGGATTCATGCTTGCTAGATTGGACATGTTGTGAGATCAAGTAGCTAGTGGCAATCGACAGCATGAGGTGAGTTGATTCTAGAGCCTTTGATTTATGATTTTTCAATTATAGGATGAATTTAATGCATGTTTATATTAGATTAGGTTCCTGGGAAAAAAATTGTGAAGCATCCCTTTTTTTTGCAAAGTGTCCCTTTTGTTCGCAAAGTGTCATGTTTCTTCGTGAAGTGTCCCTTTTTTTTGTAAAGTGTTTTATTTCTTCATGAAGTATCCCAAAAGGGTTCTAAATTATCTAGGGCCTTAGGAAAAGCACACTAGAACAACATTAGAACACTTTCATGATGAAATAAAGTAGAATTGAAGAGATTAGATGATTTAGATAGCATATTTTGATGATTTGTATAGGTACCCACCTAATCCCGTCAGTGTCTTGGTGGAAGAAAATTGAGTTTCCTTAGAGACTTGGCTCCTTCTTTATCAACAACAAATACAGAGCATCTTCAATTGGTGGAGATATACTAGGCATACCTCATGCCTCCCATGAGGTATCATGATTCCATGCTAATGGCATTGTGTGAGTGGTTGAATATCGACACATGCACCTTCCACCTTCCTATAGGTGAGATGACTATCACCTTAGAGGACATTCACTGTATACTCTGAGTCCCTATTCGGGAGGATTGGGTGCGTCTTCAGAGGGGTCGTTCTTTCCAGGAGCAGTAGGAAAACATGCAATCTTGTATTGACAAACCAGTGCATAATGACAGGGTAGTAGGACGGATCGATTTGGCCATGCTACTCTACTCACGAGCACCAATGCTTTGACGGATCATGATACATACACTAGCACTAGTCCTCCTACTAGATGGATGAGCAACACACCTTGAGGGTGGGCTAGTGCACCTAGTATGAGGGATGGTAGAGTATCAAAGAGTTTACACCTAGGGACGGTGCATCCTAGCTCATTTCTACTATGATTTGGGTTGATTTGTCTTTTGAGAGATTGATAGCATGTTACATTGTTCACTCCTATAGGTTTTGTGTTTAGAGAATATCACATGTACCTGGTTGGTTGGCTTCCCATGTATGATAGCGTTAGGCTATCCACGGGCATTTGGTTACCCATTACGATGACTATGGTAGTACGGTGATCTACACTATTGGAGGTGGAGATTCAAACAACTAGATGAGGAGGAAGTCCTATGGAGGTCATACCATCTTGTACTTCAGTAGCTAGATCACACTAGGCAGATGAGGAGGCTACAACTAGATAGATATTTGGTGGGACAACATGATCACATAGTGCAGAATTTGTATTATGATTGAGTGATGAGGAAATTTGGATAGGTATAGACACCACCCTAGGCATGGTCATATTTGAGGAGATCCGTGTGGAGTGCCCAGAGGCTAGATGATACAATGTAATTCACACTAGATGATGTTATCCAGAGTGACTCTGACTATTTCGATCATGATCAGCCATTGGTGGATGATGTAGATGATGTGGGTGCCTCATGTGATAATGAGGAATGGTGGATGGCATCACAACTAGATCCAATTTTTCTGATGGATGAGCCAGTGGGAGATGTAGGGCCTATACCAGATGAGGGGGATGAGAGAGACAGGGAGGATAAAGCTGAGGAGACATACTACAAGGTTGTTGATATATTTACTAATATTATTGATGAGGATACATACCTAGATTATGATAGATAGGAGGGAGAGGATGCTAATGAGGGTTAGGATGAGGAGGAAGAGGAGGAGGATAGAGTTGAGGAGCCACCCTTGAGTGATGATGATTATGTAATAGTTAGGGACCGATATGAGTAGGGAGAGGTCTCACCTATATATATGACTAGATCCTAGATAGTAGCAGCAGTAGGTGCTAGCACATACATTTGAGGGGAGGTGAGCACATCATTCATGTCCCCTACATAGGATGAGGTGGACATTGCACATTCCACTAGAGATATAGGTGATGATAATCAATTTTGATATATGTATGTTATATTTTGATGTATGATTTGATGCATATATATATATATCATGACATGTATTGATTAAATCTTGTTTCGATTTTGCAAGGCCCTTCAAGGATTGGTGAGATCTCTACAGTCAGGCGGCCACAGAGATAGCACCAACATATTTCAATGAAGAGGTTATGGACTCTGATTATGTACCCCCACCAATCATGGAGCGAGATCTAGAGATGTTGAGACCCTTCATGAGACTATGGGAAACTTATGAGGGCCCGAGGAGGAAAATTCACTATGTCAGAGTTGCACCACAGGCATAGCCATCATAGACTCTAGTAGAGGTGGAGAGACTAGAGAGAGGTGGCACAGTTGTAGGAAGAGAGGGATCGAATAGCAGGAGAGCAGCATGTGACACACGCGTAGATGGAGGGCATGGAGTTTGCGCTCAGATATGGTGGATCATGATCATGACGATGCACGACCATCTCTCGATGGCCTACTATCAATGCAACACAAGTACCAAATATCGATGGATCTAGTAACCACATTCCTTAGTAACACTGTATACTATGATGACATGTATGTTGATGGTATTTTATGCACAACAACAACTCAGACAAAATATGATATCCTATCTCTCTTAAAAGGTAAATCTCTATTAGTAAAGAGATAACCCCAAGCTATCTAATGTCAGGTCTTGACAATGCAATAAAACAACTCAGTGATAAAATGTGAAATGCTTGTAATCATAAGGGGACCTTACTAAAAGAAAATACTGGACTCAAATTTATCAGATCTAGCAATATGATGATACTTCAAATCTTGAATCTAACCCAAGTAATCAAAGAAATAACAAAAATATAAGGGTTTTAAAGAGAGTTTTAAGACTGATTCTAACCCTAATATTAACAATTCAAATGATAAAATGCTCAAAATGGACCAATGTCTTAGAAACTAATTCCTGTTTAACCCAGATAAATCTGCAATCTTATAGAAATAGAGCATATTTTCAGATTATGAACATTCATTCAAACAACCTTATTATGATTTGAAATGAACAAGCATCCACAATCGGACTAATCACAATGAATATTAAAGTCTAGGCTAACTTTGAAAAAAAAAATAGTCAACTAGTTGCAAAAAGTATGAACTAGAGATTGTTGCAAACACTTCAAGCATCAAACCCTAAACACCATTAAATCATCAAACATGCATCAAATAAACTTAAGCAACTTTAAAGATAGAATATCAAGAACCATGCCAGATAAAACTCAACACAAGGAAGGCACCAAATCACAATTTCTTTACTCACATTAAATCATCCAAAGTAGTAACAATTCCAGTCTTTTGTTACAACACTTGCTTGAAAGATAAAAAAAACTAAATCCTAACTCTAAATCTTTCTTTTCTCAATTCATTCCACTCTAAAATCATCTAACTAGCCCAACAAATGAGGCAAAATTCCAAATTTATAGAAAACCCCCAAGACATGTCGACCCTATTAGGTTTACAATAATGAACCACCCAAAAATAGGCCAGCCAAGAGGAATTCAAAATAATATGAAATGTGCATTAAATGCACCAATTTCATCCAGGTTGGCTTGGGATATCCAACAATCTGATCTAATGCATGCGAAGGAAAGGGAGGGATAATAGGGAAGCAAAAAATATCAATGAGGCATTGCATTAACTGCCCTCCCCTTTGTCTTTATCTTGATTCGCCCTATCTTGTATCATCAAAAATATTCTCTCCAAGTCATAAATAGGTGGCATAACCAACACTTTCATTCTCCTCTCAATGGCCTTAATGTCATGTCTTGACTATTTTACCACCTTATCCTAGTCCACCTTCATTGTCTTCTACTTATCAATTATTGCAATGTATGTAGTTGCATCATCCAAAAAATGTTTGATGACCTGGTCCTTATTGACTGGAGAATACACCTCTCACCACCATTTTCTCAACTGTTCTAGGCTCAGATGCTTTGGCACAAACTTATTTCTCCCTGTCATAACCTCAAAGAAGGAGATGCATTTGTTATAAATTTCAGTCAAGGCATCCTTAATCTACTTCCCTTTCTTATGTACCTTCTTCAAAACCCTTTGCCTTTTTTTCAAAACCTCAAACCACTCCCAAGGTTCTGTCACTTTGGAAGAAGGAAGAATTCCATCACCTAGCAGCTTCTCTTTGATGTAGCCCATGATGGTTCTAGTATTTTGCAGAAAATATCCATATCTTCCTTATCCTGGGACAATACATTCTTCAACCAATCTATTAATCTCATAGCATCCCCACCTATTGAAAGAATTTCCTTGATGGTATTGTCCCCCTGAGTTTGCACTCCCTATAACCAGCCTATTGTAACATGGGTAGTGACCTTCATCTTTTCTACCTCGGTGATTGTTTCTTGTGGAAGGAAGCCTGCAACAAATGATGAGGAATTGATGGATTGCAAGGGTTTCATCAACTCTTGCAGATATCTTTTAAGTTTGTCATTTTATTTTTTCAATTCTTGCTTAGTCTACACCTCTTTCCTCAATCTGCCAGGGATTATAGCACTAGAACCCTCATATTCTTCAATATATTGTTCCATGGAAGCATGCCCTAGGTTGAAAGTTTGCACACTATAATCACCACCAATCACATCATCCTTATTCTTTTCAAGAGCAAGAGTAGCAATGTGGACCACTCTATTATTTGCCTCATCTCTTTCAATCCTAGAAATAACCTTGGCTTTCTTCTTCACTTTCCCTTTTCCAATATTTTCCATTAATTCATCCCAATTGGGAGGAGTGTCATCCACTGCAATTTTCCTACTTTTCAACTCCTTGTCCAACCATCCTAAGACTACAGGATCCGATTGCACACTACCTTGTTCCACTGCATCTTTTTGAACCTTGGGCACATTCTCCTCCACGCTTTACTTCCTGAGGATTTCCCCAACTGAATCCTCTTTTCCTTTGTCGTTCTCCCCCCTTTCATGCACTGGTGAGGGATTCCTAGATAGCACTTCCTCATTTTGAGGAGATTTATCCTCTTCAGCCCCTGCAAGTGAATCCTCACAAGCCCCCAGGGGAGACTGCAAAACTTTTTCCATTTCTACCTCTGTATGGTAGAGTTCTCCCTCTTGGAATTCTTCCTCTCCATGATCCTGGGGATCCTCAGCATCTTTTGGTTCATCTGGAACATTCATAGTCTCATGAGAAGGAGGGAGGTCCTCATGCTCGGTGATAGAAGCAGTCATGGGAACACTTCCCTTCAATGCACCATCCCTGGGAGATGGAGTCCTTGATCTCCTAGTATATACCTATGTCTTCTCTCCCAAGCTTTCAACTTCCACCATTATAGAGGTCAACTTCTTCACTTGCCTTAGAGGTTTCTTTCTCTTTTTGTGAAAACCTCACAATTCTCCTTTTCTTAGGCAAGGGGACACTGGCATCCCTTTCTTCTTTCTCTTCTTCATCTTTTTCAGCCTTCTTGTTCTTTGAGATATGCTTCCTCTTTTTGGCTATAGGCTTTCTTTTCTTCCCTTCTTCTCCTACCTCCTTCGCTTGAACATCTTTAATCTTAATCTTGAAAGGGGATCCCACCTTGGTTTTACCTTTGGGGTCTTGTTCAGGTGATTCCTCAAAAGAAGAATGAGATTCCAAGTCCCCCATTAGATCATAGGTGCACTACACACCCTTACTTTCCAAATCTAACATGTTATGCTTGAGCCATAGCTTGGTGTACTTGATTATTGGAGCCATGAATTTTTCTAACTCTATCTTCTCCTCCTCCAGCCAATCCACTTCCCCAACTGGCTTATCCTTCATAGCTTCAAAATTATGGCCCTGAATCAAATTTCCATCTTCCTCAACCTAATCAGGAACAACCTTTATATTGTATAGCCAGATTAAGTTCACTGGTAGCCTAGATAAATTCTTCTTTTTGACTTCAAACTCATCATTGATGTTAGCCTAGTAATCCTCTATGTCATCCTTGTGACTATATTCCATTTTGGCCTTCTTCTGTGCTTCACCTGTTATGTCAAATCTAGATCTCTTAGAATGGAAAGGAAGACCTAGGGTACTCATCTCTTCCTCAGAAGCATGGGCTAAATTAATATAAGGGCATGCTTCACCATTGCCTATCCTCAAAGGAAAATCGCCACCAAATCTAGGCTTGTGCTTATCTTTCTTCACAATTACATCAAAGTCACAGATCTACCTTGTGATCTCCAAAACTAAAACATGATCCGTAGGGTACCTAGGGAGTCTATATGGAGCCCTCTGACAACCATCAATTCTAATGTATGAAAAAGTGGGGAACTGGATAAACCAGGCTCCAAACTTCTTAATTAACTCCTTGGCATTGCTTGAGATTCAAACATGTTCTGCACTGTACAATAGCCTCGTGATGTACATGCTGAATGCATCATTCACCCTCTTTTATCTTGTACCACCCAAGTGTAATTATGGGTACACCTCATAAATTACATCCTACCCAAACACACCCCTTGTGCTCAGTCCCTTGTATGGGTGATATCTTGCAAGTGTATACACAAAATTGGAGGTCATTGTGAAGGTCTTTGTCCTTGAAACATTACACATCTACTCATGTATCATTGCACTAATAATTCCTACCCTGTGGTAGTCAATACCTTGCTCCATCCTCACAATGACATGGAACATCCAATTTTCAAACATCCCTGCACTTTTCAATCCCACTACCCTATTGAGGAGTGTGTTAACATCATAGTATTCCTTCCTGAACTTAGCTCTGAACAACTGCTTGGGTAACTTGGAGAAGTGGGACTTGGGTTTCTCCAACCAAGAATTTATGACCTGTTGGGACTTGATGGCATTCTCATCATAATATTTCTTTACAACATCCATATCAAAGCCCACAATGTGATAACTCTTCAATATGTTGAAGGTTTGGGAAATAGAGATAGGATTAATATTAGCCACAATTCTTCCTTGAGGACCAACTATCCTCTGTGTACCCTTTTCATAGTGATTAGCACACTCAAGCACCAACTCGTAGTACTGGATCGTAGAAGGAGATTCAGCCAAATGTGCCATCCAATGTTCTTTTGGCCAACAGGGAAAGATTTTGTGTTGCCATCCTTGCCTTGAATTCCTCATAATCCCATAGCCCAACATTTGTATAAGTCATCCCTAACCAAATGGAGGTCAACTTTCTCTCTAGGATTCTACTCTTCAAATCCAGCTTAACCCTTTTTGCCTTAGAGATAGTAGAGCCCTCAAGATTTGGACCCATTACCTTACCCTTGCTCTACCCAACAATATCCTAACTTGACTCTACCTGCACACAAAAAAGACACCAAAATAAAGATACATCGTAGCATACAATTCAATTCAATTCATCATAAATGATACTTCCATTCCCAAAACAAATCCATTATGAGAAAAATCCCCAAAAAACCCCATAAGAATTACTTATTGCAAGGTTTGGATTTTTAGCCCTTCTGCATAATTCAGGCTAGAGAGGAATTCCAGGATATTCCAGACAAGACAGAATCTAGCGAAATGACCACAAAGAAAGTTACAATCCACCATTTGATCAATCACATTAACTAGGAAATCACAAGATACATCTTAAAATAAGCAAGATCAATTAGCAGATGCATAATCATCAAACAAACTTACATACAATTTCCTAATTCTCGATTTTCAACAAGATTTCAGGAAAATCCACCTTGGATAGAAATCCGTGAGAATGGCAACAGTTTAAAAATTCCAGGAAAATGAAGGGGCCGAGAAATTCTAGGAAAATCCCAAAGGCATGGAATTTCATAAAGTCAACACAATTTTCACATTTTAAGCCCACTTTCAAGAAATCAACAAGGCGAAGGACAAATCGAGAAAATCCTAAGGTAAAGGAAATCTGTGAAGTGCTCGAAAACCCGAAATCTTTGACTTCGTCAAGATTTCGCTCGGATCAATTAAACGATTAGGAAGTCGAGGATTTCTCTTAGGATTCAGATCGATTATAATGCAAGATGAACAATCCAGGTTCAAATCGATGAAAATAAGATCCAACCGACGAGAGGGAGGATTTCAAAAGAGGAAACCCTAGGAAATTTCCATAACACAACTTGGATCTCGATTCAATGTCTCCATTCCACTGTTCCTCGCAATGACCTAACTTAAGATAGGGCGATTATCAAATTGGATAATAACAACAAACTTCACTTCACCTAGGATGTGGTTCAATCAAAGGTCAAGGAGTTACAGGTTAAACCAGAGCTCAAGATAGGGAAAGCTCGAAATTAGACGAATGAAAGCAAAGCAATGGTTAACCCATGAAAATCATAACCATGTAGAAAGAGAAGAGGCATGAGCCATGAGGAAGGGCACCAAGCAAACAAATGGAAACCCGAGCACTGCTACCAGACCATACCACACCGATATCCTGACTCAAAGCATACACCCACACAAACCTTGAAGCAAATTCAATTTGTTAATCAAAAGGGAAGGTAGAAGGTGCATACCATGAGGACAAAGAAATCAAAGTAGAATGCAAGTGGCAAGAAAGATCGATTACAACCCTCGACCACAAGATCAAATACATAATCCAGCAGTAACAATCCACACTCAAGCTCCTCAAATCTCACAATAAGGAAAATGACATAAACCTCCTCACAAAATGCAAATAAATCCAATAAAATAAAATTGCAAGACCGTACGGGGACTTAAATGCATCGACAAGACAACAAACTCGGGGATCCGAAGGCGCAACAGAATCCAGGAAAATCCATTCCAAGTGGAATTCCGTGAGGTCTCAAAATTTTTGAAAATGACACAAAGCAACCTTTGTTGGGTTTCCAAGGTGTTCGGGGAATTCCGCCCAAGGGCAATTTTCTCGAAAATAGAGAAAACCCAAGATGGATCCCAAAATGTAGGATTTTCAAAGAGCTTCCCTCAAGGGGCACTTGCGCAAGCAAGATAACCACCTGAAAAACATGCCAAGGTGACCAAATCCTCAAAACCAAAGGGGCCAAAGGACCAAGAATGAAACCAAAAAGAGGGGTCCTCACTTTTAGTGGGCGTGTGTGCAAAAAATACACAACAATGTACAAAAGACTTTTGATATATGTATATATATGCATTTGTATTTTCTATTGTGTAATTTATTTGTGTGGATATTAAATGGCAATGTGATTAATTAAATATCCTTTCTTAGAGTATTTAATTAATGGAAACATGAATTAAAAAAATGTATGTGATCTAATTAAAACATGTATAAAATGTATGTTAGATACAACATAAAGATTAAATATGTTATGCACTTATGATTTGAAAGTAACAAAACACACAAGAAGGAAATTGAATAGTACAAAATATAAAGCAATTATAAAAATGAATTAAATAATCACTTTAGTGTTTAGGACACATGCATAATGATTTGTCAAAAATGAAGCAATAATAAATCCAATAGCTTTAACAACACTGCTCTATAATTCATAACATTCAAAAGGGGATTAGACATAATACCTACTCAAATGCACGACATTAATGGGATCTTGAAGAGGATTTCCATTGTTCTTGATTAAGGTATAAGCATCGGATCCCTAATTTGTATCAACCAAATAGGGGCCTAACCAGTTAGGACTGAATTTACCTTTGTTGGCATAATCAATGGTGGTATTACATTGGTTTTCATATAAAACCAAATCAACTTTGTTAAATGTCCTAGGAATGACACCAATATCATGTTTGCATTGCGATTGTTTAGCATAAGCTTCAAGATGCTCAAGAGAATTGATGCATTGTTCACCAAGCATTTCAAGTTGGTGTAATCATTGTTTCGCATAAGTGTCATTATCAATAAGACCTTGGAGAGAAATCTGCATCGTGGGGATTTCTAACTCTAAAGATAGGATAGGCTTTGTACCACAAACAAGTTTGAAAGGTGTGTTTCCCATAGAAGAACGAACAGTTGCGCAATATGCGCATAACACATATCGAAACTGTGTATGCTAATCCTTTTGGTTTTGATTAACATTCTTCTTAAAGATTTTATTAGTACTTTCAGCTTGACCATTATATTGTGGGTAGTAAGGTGTTCAAAATCGATGTTGAATATGGAAGGTCTCGAGAAACTTCTTCACATTATTATTCTTAAATGGTGTACCATTGTCTGAGACTAATGTGAAATGAAGGCCAAAGTGATTGATGATGTGTTCCAATAATAAATTACATATCACCTTAGCAGTTGTTGATCGGAGGGGAATAGCTTTGACCCATTTGGTGAAATAGTCGGTAGCAATAATGATAAATGTATGTCAAAGAGAAGAAGGTGGGGAGATTTCACCAATTAGGTCCAATCCCCACACAAAGAATAAACAAATAGGTATTTTGTGATGGAGCTCATAAACAAGAGTGTGGATCAAATGACTATGGTCTTGGAACTGATGACATCGCTTAACATATGCATAGCAATATTTTTCTAGTTATAACCCATGTGAAGGAGCTTTTTCACTAAGGATTTTCCTCTAAAAGGTCCTCGACAAGTACCAGAATGGGCTTGTTCAAGGGAAATGTGAGTTTTAGCATCCTTGAGACATCACAACAGAATGCCATCAAAGGATCTTCTATACAATGTATTAGCAAGGATTATATACTTAGTGGCTAACTTTTTGAGGCAAATGCGGGTATTCCTAGTTGTAGGTTTGGGAATGGTACCATCCTTTAAATAATTATAGATGGAATCCTACCATTCACACTGATTATTAGGAAAAGTGGGAAGGACATCATCAGGTTTATCGTTGATGGAGGGTTTCATAATGGGGTGAATGGTAAAGACTACTTTTTCAGAAGGATCTATAGCAGATATAATAGAGGCAACACTCGTCATTGCATCTGCATGGCAATTATCTTTTCGAGGGATGTTATGAATGGTAAACGAGTTAAACTACTCTAACAAAGTGAGAATGAGATCCTTATATTGTGAGAGTTTATCATGTTTAGTCTGATAGAGACCATTGATTTTTTTAATCACTAATTGTGAGTCACCATAGATCTTTATATCTTTGACCCCCATGACTAAAGCAACGCATAATCTAGTGATTAACAATTCATACTCAACAGTGTTATTTGTACATAGGAAATTGAGGTGATAGGATAAGGGAATAGGCTTACCTATGGGTGGAGTTAAAATAACTCCAGCACTAGAGCTTTTTCGACACTTGGATCCATCAAAGTACAATTCCCATGTAGGACTTGGTCTACAGTAAACACATTGTCATCAAGGAAAGAGTCATTGGTGGGTAACGCTAATGGTGAAGGAGAATTGGCTAAATGGTCGGTTAAGGATTGGCCTTTGATTTATTTTTGAGTAATGAACTTAAGTTCAAACTCGGTTAACAACATGACCCATTTAGTGAGACGTCCTAAAAGATCTATTTTATTAAAAGATATCTAAGAGGATCAAACTTTGTCATCACTTGTACTTCTGCATTAAGTAAGTAATGTCACAACTTAATAGTAGTGAATACAAGAGTCAATCATTTTTTTTGAATTATTGAGTAATGGGTCTCATAATCGAGGAGCGTTAACCTGATATAATAAACATGATTCTCTTTACCATTGGTTTCTTGTTGAGCAAACAATGCAGTAAGAGCATTGGAAGAAGTAGCTATATAAAGGATGAAAGGTTGGTTTGGTATAGCAGGTTGTAAAACAGGTGGAGTTTCAAGGTATTCCTTCAAACCCTTAAAGTCATGTTTACAATCATCATTCCAATCAAAATTTAGATCCTTTTTAAGGAGATGCATGAAGGGTAATGTACGATCAGCTAAGGATGTGACAAAATGATGGATGGATTGAACCCGTCCTTACAATGTACACAATTGGGAGATGTTACAAGCAGGTGGCATATTAATTATAGCATCAATTTTATTTGTGTCTGGACACCTCAATACCTCTGTGAGATATGATAAACCCTCATATTTTACCACTATCTACTCCAAAGACAAACTTTTTAGGATTTAAGGGCATGTTATATTTACGCATATGTTCAAAGATTTGTCAGAGGACATTCACATTATCTTGGCATGTTAAGGATTTAGTGAGAATTTTGTCAACATAATATTCTAATATTGTATGGATGTAATCATGAAAGATTAAGGTCATTGCATGCTGATAGGTGGTGCCAATGTTCTTTAAACCAAAAGGAATCATAACCCAATAAAATGTTCCCCAAGCGGACGTAAAGGTCATCTTCTATTGATCTTGTGGGTTTATGAAGATTTGATTATACCCAAAAAAACTATCCATAAAGGATAAAAAAGCATGTCCAACAATGGAATCCACGATCATGTCGATGTTAGAAAGAGGAAAGTCATCTTTTAAAGAGGCTTTATTCAAGTCTCTAAAATCTGTACATATCCTAACACGATTATCAAGTTTGGCTACTATGAAAATGTTTGATGTCCAAGGAGAATAATCAATAGGGTGAATGAAACGTTCTTCAAGGAGTTTTTAAATTTCTCCTTTAACGCGTAAGGCGATCTTAGGATTCAATTTTCAGATTTTTTGATGAATGGGCTTAGCATTTTCAGCAAGGACAATTTTATGGGTAACTATTTGGGGATCTATTCCAGGAATATCAGAATATTTCCAAGAAAATGGTTCAAGAAAGGTATGAAGTAAGGTTGCAAGTTCCTCTTGTTCTTCATCGTCAAGGAACTTTTTGATTTTAATGACTTTTTCGTTATCATCTATATCCATTGGTATGTCAAGGGTATCTCCTAAAGGGAGTGCATTAGACTTAGGAATCTCAAGATCATATGGTTCCATGCTTTTTTGAGGTTCATTAATGTTACTAACGGTGGGCTTAGAACTTATCATAGCACAAGAGGCATTTCTCTTGGAGAGATAAGTCTTATCCGAAGCACCTAACAAGTGTTTCAAATCTTCATCGTCATGAGCATACGTGAATAGAGGGGAATCCACATCGAGGAATTCAGGATGCTTAAGTGTGAGGTTGGCTCTCAATGTGCATGTTATAGTGTTGATGTTGAGGGAGGGTCATTTATTGGCTTTTGTAGCTTTAGAAAAGGAAAATCCTAGACCGATCTTAGTTCCTTGAATATTAGGCTCAATGGGTACATGAATTCCTTTCTCATGCATACCACATCCTTTACCATTGTAGCCTAATTTTTTCACAAGACATAACCATTCCCATAAATTATTTCCATTTCTTGGGGGTTAGGTGGTTGTTGATAATATATCTCATCAAAAAAAATGGTATATGTCACATTTTCTTCCAAAAGAGTGGAGGTAGATGTGTGGGAAGGGTGTTCTTCTTGCTAGGTAGAGAGGACAATTGACTTCCCTTGTTGTGTATCCTCTTTTCGTGTGACAATACACTCACCCATAAAAGAAGGAGTAAATTCTAAAGATCCCTAATCGTCACAAAGTAAATTAAAGTGGGGTTTATCTTCTGGTTGATCCTTCACATAAGGGGCAATATTGGAGGTAAGGATTAAGGTACTGAGAGAAATTGATGTACCTTTTTCAAGTTGCAAGGAACTCTCAGGTTCATTTTCTATGTCAATTTGATAAACTTTGTTATTATAAACATATTTCATTTTTCGATGAAGGGTCGAGGGTACCACATTCATCTGATGTATCGATGGTCTTCCCAAGAGGAGATTATAAGAAATATCATAGGGCATGACATGGATAGGGGTTTGTAGTGTAACCATTCTGACAGTAATGGGTAAGGTGATGACACCAAGGGGTTTCTTTGTAACATTTTCAAATCCTCTAATGGATAAGGAATCAAATTAGATTTGCAATTGATCCACATGTAACCTATCAAGAATTTTCACACTGCATGCATTTAGGGAAAATCCATTGTCAACGAGGGTCCTTTTGATACCTATCCAATCATATTGGGCTATGATCATAAAGGCTTCATTTTGTTTTCATAATTCTAATGGAGGGAGCTCATGTTGATAGAAGGTGATGTCCACATTAGTTGTGTTCATTTCGTGTAGGATAGCTACCACATCATTAGTATTTTTACAAGGAGGGACCACTATTTGTTGCAATGTTGTTTGAAGCATAGAATGATAGTTATGGGAATTATAAAGGAGATCCCAAAGGGATATCTTTGTGGAAGTGTTCTTAATTTCTTCAACCAGGTCATACTCCCCAAGTTGTGAGTTTAAATGAGGTGCATTGAGTAAGATTGGGTTGAGAAATGGTAGAGAAGTTGAGGTAGTTGGTTGTTGGGGATGTGGGTTATTGTGGGTATAATGAGTGTGAGCAATGGTATCATGCTTAGGAGGGAAGAGTGTAAAATCAGGTTGGGAAAAGGTTGGAGGTTTATGGGAAGGTGGATAGAGAAAAAGTTGAGGTTGGATGACATTGACATATTTTTTTTAGGTTGTTCATCACAAACCCTAGTGGATGAATTATGTGAGATGAAGTCCTGGAGAACATCATCTAACATACCCATATCATCACAACTAAAGGGTTTGGAAGGAAAGGGGAGGGGGGGGAGGTTTTGACATTATCATCACCAACCTTAGTGGATGAAGTGAGTGAAAGGAAGCCTTGAACGACTTCATCTACCTTATCAAAATCATCACTACTAAAATGTTTAGATGATATAGTGTTCCTATAGTGGAGAAGTGTGTGCATCGTATCATGTGATGTTTCTATGTTTTTAGTTTCATGTTCTACTAAATTTTCTTTGAAAGAACTAGGAATTAATGCTGAAAATGAAAGTTGTAACGATCTAATGCTATTCATAAATGTTATTTTAAGCTAATGATAACCATATAACAGAGAATAATTTTTTTGAAACAAAGCATACACCGAAAGAAACTGAAACTTCAAAATCTGAAAAGCAAATGTATAAAATACTAATGCAAAATATGTATTGGGACTAGGTCGCCGAAGGTGGCGAAGGCAGGTGCATGGAAATGGTTAGCCAATTTGTGACCACTTTCAGAAACAAAAATTGAAAATTCATAACGCACCCGGGTTATAACACTCTCATGTTATGACATGTTAAAAGCAAAAAAAAAAGTTAAACTCATTCATTTTCATTTTGACTATGTTTTTTGTTGTGCCCATAGCCAAAACCATCATTTTTCATGCTCACGTTCTAGGAGGAGGTATTGTGCAGGAATATTCACCAACGGTTGCTATTTCTTCACAACGATGGCACCAAAACGACGAGGAGGTGTGAGAAGTAAGGATTGTTTTCTTTTTGTTTTGAATTTGTTAGTTTTAGGTTGTATTTGATATATATTCGTTTGAATTTTAAGGATATGCAAATCAACTTGCAAACCCTCAAAATCCTCGACAAGAAGAGCAAGAAAATCCACAAGAACAAAATCAACCACAACAACAACCTCCTCCACCAATCATGCAACCACCTCCTGGCACTCAACAAAATTTAGTGAGTGAAAATGAGAACAACAACAAAAAAAATTGAGGATTTAATTAGTAGGTTGAGTGATCCAAATGGTTCAACTGTAGAAAGAATGACCCTAGCAAGTTCATTGAAATATATGATAACAAATGCAGATTTGATTAGCAAACAAATAACTGGATGGTAAGATAGGAGGCAATTAGCTAGGGATTATTATGTAAATAAACTAGCATATAAAGATGTAAAGAATTTAAAAATTAGAAAAGGTGGTTTGTGCTAATTATTCACCGACCCATGCAAAAATCAAAATCTTACCCTTAATGTGAAGAGATTTCCTATTCATTGGTGCCACCACCAACAGATTAGGAACCAATTTTATGATAGGTGGTGCATGGTCTTCGATTACCCACCGTGCAACAATTGTGAAGTCCCACAATATTTCCTTAGTTATACAATGAGTTCATATTGAACAAAAAATTCCAAATTATTTTGATATGAGGGACTTCCAAGGGAAAGGTGGGGGTCAGCTTAGGATAGACCTGGTGCACAGTCAGATCCTATGTGGCAAGGGAAATGAGCTCTCGCTAGGCCACCTCCTGAGCATGTTGTTATGTCTTCCATCACGAAGGAGAGTGTCAACGTAGAGACATTGTAGGTGATCAACACTTTGACCCATAGTGTCATCCATCATACTAGCCCTATTCTATAGCACCATCCAAGGAAGTCTTCAAGTGATGGCCTTCAAACCCATGTGTGTCAATCTTTAGGGGCGACTTGTTCATATGACCCCACTGACACTCAAGAGTTTGCTACATAGGATCCATCTACAACTATGGAGATGGAGAGGATAGCTGAAATTTTTCATGAGGTGTATGGAATTGATATTCAAGTAGAATTTAGCATGTTCATTGAATTTAATTTATTGAATTTCAATTTTGAAATGCAAGATTAACTAAAAAAATTTTATGATTTAAATAAAATTGTATGGTCACAGTGTTGACACTAGATACACTAGCCCTCCACCTACTTATTTTTGTAGTACACCTATCACTAGGGTATGTAACTATTAAACAATTATAAATTTATTACATGTTAATAGGATTTTTTTACAAATGGTATTTTAATAAGTGATTTTGGATGTTGAACAGGCTAATATTAGAGGTTTCAAGGGAACACCTCCCAGTGCCAGTGGATTTACTCAAACCTACATGAAGGTAATAGAATAAATATTTTAACTAATGAATTATACTTAAAATATTTGTGTAGTTTATATGCACATCGTTGATTACGTTGAATAGTTTGTTGTTTTATTTTTAGATGTTGCAAGATAAAACACCTCTGAATGTAACAAGGGAAAAGCAGATATGTGTGTCATCTTCTATACAATCATCAATGGATCTGACAGGTGAGGTATGAATAAAATTAGTAAATTTACATTTACATTTGTTGCTATAGATGTTAGTTAGTGAAAAATCAAACCATTTTTTATTAGTTTAATTTCTATCTGGATGGTTTATATAGGGCTTGAACATGCCTGAGCATGGGCATGTGAATATTTCCCTCGTGGATAGAGATCATGAGATGGCAGTAAGTGATTATTTTGTCAAATATATCATTTTTTATAATGTAATTTCTATATATTCATGTCTTTATTTCTTATTGTAACAGTTAAAACTTCACCATGAGCTAAACACTAGGAGGAGGAGGAGCAAGAGAACTCCTCAAACACAACACAAATGAGTGACATAACTATCATCATCCGATCGAAAAGAAAAGGGAAAAAAATTATTTCCAGAGAATGGAGAGTAATGACTTTTGATTCTAGAGCCCTTTGTTGTATGCCTACATGGTAGTTTTGTACATATTTTGTATTTGACATATTAGACATTGTGTGCCTATATATCATTCTCGTAAGCCTATATGGCTATTTTTTACATATATTTCATACTTATATTGACATATATTGATGTATGCCTACATGGCTATTTGGTTAATACAAATATTTTTTATCGATGGTGTCCATATTTGCATTCTAAATTGATGGGTCAATAGATATGAGTTATGTGTATTCAAGTGTATACTTTACAACTTACATGTATACTTTCTGACTTATGTGTGTTCCAATGTATACTTTGTAACTTATGTGTTTTCATGTGTATACCTTGTATTCATGCATATACTTATATTAATTTGTGTATACTATGTATTCATGTGTATACTTCAAGGCTTGCATGTTTTTGAGTACTTATGCTTCCCTTATTCATATGTACATGCTTGACTTATTCACATGTATACTTACTAATTAGTTAACCTTAGTGTTGATGGTTAAAATGACACAAACAACATTAAAACAGAATATTTCTACTCTATTTCTCCTAAAAAAGAAAGACAACATGTAGTGGCCTAACTCCCAAGGCCCTGGTAGTTGGTTCTCAACTGTCTGGTGTCACTCAATTGGTTCATGCAACTATAATGTTCAATGGGCCTGTGTTGGTAAAATATTCAAGCGATGACTCAACTTATCAAACTATTTTTGGTAAATCAATGGGGTTTCAAACAAAAGAAAAAGATAGATTAAAGGGTAAAACCAATAAATATGAATCAAATTTATCTATCATCCAGACATATATCTTCCAATAATGAATGTTCTTCCAATCAGATCAAGAAAACCATAAGATGACACAATCTATAGTGTAATCTATACCACTGCATACATTTTAGGTGCTTAGTTAATTTCACAATCACACATCACAAATAATTCAAGTATTTTCAACACAAAACACATTCATTCATCATCAAGATTATAGATCAATAGACTTTAATAACTTTAATTCAATGACAATCTAACAAGATAATCTTTAAATATGGTATCTTCTAATGACTTTCATCACATAAGAAACTATCATGCTTGAGCACAATCACTGGAATTCAGATGGATTATAACTTACCAACCTTATCAAATAAAACAACTCAATGCAAACTCCATATTGCATAAACCTGTAAATTCTATTAACTGTAAAAGGATCAAGTACAAATTATCTCTGCAAAACTCTACAAAATTCTATCTCCTAGCATTACATAAACCAATTCTATTCTCAATTAGCCGACCTTTACAATATGATACCCATCTGGTATTTATAGATATACAAAAAATTCAAACTTCACTTCTATTTTAGGCTATCCACCTCTTTAGGAACAACAACTTTCTTGGAAACTCAGATCAATTTGATCTTGAGTTCTTACATTAGATGTTCAGTTTAACTAAAAATAGAAGATAGAAGAAAAGAAAAGAAATCATGCACCCCCAAGACTGTCAGTGTTGTATGCATGCAACATGTAAGGAAGATAAAAATCATGCATGCAAGGATTCACGCATGTGAAGCTGGATCTGCCATGAACTCATCATAGCTGGTGAAGACTTGCTGTAAAGTATCCATCTCTAGCCCATCAATCTAGTCATCTTCAAATTTGATCCAATCCAACTCGGCTGCAGCAAACTCCCTCATACTTTTTACCTTTTTCAATTCTCTTCCAGCAGCTTTTATCTCTTCTTTGACCTCTACTAACTGATCTAACATCAATTCTCCACCATCATCTTCTTTTTGCATAAGTCCTTTGAATCTTTCATCCCATTTCTCTTTTACTTGACTCAAAGGCATGCCTTCCTCCGAAAATGCATTCACATCTACAATTATGGCAATGACTGCTTCTAACTCTTCCAATTGCTCGGTCAAATTATTAGCAGTTTCTTGAATTTCATCCTTGTGTTTACACAAAAAGCCAGTCCTAAACCAGAGTATGCGAGAAGTCTTTTCTACAAAATCTTTGTTGTCTTCCTCGAGTATGGATTGTTCCAGAAGAGTTGTTAGAGGTAATGCACTTACTCTTTCCAACTTTTGACTGCATTCTTTGTATTCCTCTTCTTGCTTTTCTAATGCCTCCATGTACTGATACATCTCTTTTATCAACCCTTTTGTGTCCTTGTAGGCTTCAAAACCTTTCACTAAAACCTCTCCTACCTCTTGGTTCAATTTGTCTATCCACTTTTCTACCATCTCTGCCTTTCCTCTAACCTGCACCAAATCATCTACCTCATTTTTGCTTAACAAAACATGAGTCTCAATGGCTGCTACCTGTTGTGACCTTGGAGAGGAGACACTCTTCAAGAATGAATGCAATTGATCTAATTGAGCTTTAAGCTCATCCTTCTTTTGATTATCCTTGATCATTCTTGATTTGGTCATTGAAGCCACCACATCAATCAAACTCATTTGCTGATTTCTAGTGGGTCTTCCCAAATTGACCGTACTTAGCTGATAATCTATTAACTGCATATCCCCTACCTCCTTTTTTGTCATCAGCATGGCACATTCAGCAACAATTTCCCCCTTGTCTGTGAGTTGGGTAGAATGTAGAATTTTAGCCTTCTTCTTAGGCCTCTCTTGCTCAATTCCTTTCATCATGTCCTCCCAATTGAGAGGTTGTGGAGGTGTTCTTTCCATTTTCTGTAGATCCAATTTCAGCCAAGTAGGAGCACTTGGAGCAGTAGTCATCATAGAAGAGGAAGCAACAACTATAGAAGGTGGCTGAACATTTTCCTGAGGTTGAGAATCAACCTTTGATTTCTCTTGTTGTTCCTACAGTACATGCATCTGCACCAACTTCTCAGCCTCTTCTCTATCCTTTTGTTCTTGTATTTTCTTATCTTCTTCTTCTTTCCTCAACCTCTCTTCCTCTAACCGATCTCTCTATACTCTTTCCTTTTCCAACCTTTCCTTTTCTAGTTCTTCCTTTTCTATTCTTTCTCTTTCTAATTCTTCCTTTTCTATTCTTTCTCTTTCTAATTCTTCCTTTTCTAAAGCTTCCCTTTCCAATTTCTCTTTTTCTAAAGCTTCCAAAGTCTTAAGTTTTTCAGCTTCTGCTTCTTCTTCCTATTGTTTCCTAATCATCTCTTCGGCTTCTTTTTCCTTCCTTATCTTTTCTACCCCTTCCTCTTTTTGTCGAGCTTCCTCTACAAGTTTCAACCTAGCAACCAGGATTTCCTTTTCCCTCCGATTTCTTGCTTTCTCCTCCTCAAGATCATGGATCTTTTGTATCAACTCTAACTTGTCATTTTCTGCTTTAACTTTAAGCTCATGTTCTCGTTGCCTCCTTTGTTTCTCTACTTCATCATCTACTGCCTTAATTTCAACTTGTTTTGACTGTAATTGTTGTTGGTGAAGTAGAGCATCAGCTTGTACCTTTGCATCCATTTCTTTTTGTCTCTCTACTGCAGCTTTTGCATCAGACTTCTTTTTTTCCTCTTCAAACATTTTCCATTGCTCCTCCTGTGTCAAAATATGCTCAATATCTTTATCTAGATGCATGTTCTCTTGCAAATATTTCTTTGATAGAGTCTCATCTGAATCTGTCTCAACCTCAAGAACTTCTTCCTCCACTCCTTTTCTCTTAGCAGTTCCAACCATGCTATGAAGGGTTCCTTCTTGAATTTCTTTACTTTTCTTTCTTGTAATTGGGGCTTGAGAGGATGATTCACCTAATGTAGCAGCAGATCCTCCTAATGGAACATCTCTTTCTTGTCTTTCTTCTTCATCATCTACCACCTCAAGTTGTATTTCTTCAATGTCCAGAGGAAAGAATTCCAATGGCTCTTTGGGAGGGGTCTTCCTTTTAATCCTCTTGTACCCTTTACCCTTCTTAGGAGCTGGTTGTTGAGGAGTCAGGGTTCTTAGTACCAACCATTGCACACTCTATCCTATACTAGCCTTCCTATCTTCTTGATATCAATGGTTTCCTCAACATTCCAGTCAATTGGATCCAAACTTTTGGTGCCAATGTTCAAAGCTTCATATGATGGATCCGATACAATTCCATCATCCACCAAAGTGTTAGGAATGTTTTCTTTAATACCTAGCTCTTCCATGAGTGCAACCAACAATCTTTCATAGTTCTTCTTTCTCAAATCATACTCATCCTGCCTATCACTCCAAAATTCTTCTAACAAATTGAAATGTCTAGTGAACACTGAAGGTAATAAAGCATACATCTTCTTCTTTGGATCAAAATACTTCTGAGTTGTATACAATCCCAATTTCAATTGTATCAACTCATTACAAACCACCTTTGCTCCCTTCAAGTGTTGACAACTATATTCACCCAATTTCATGGGAAATTTATGACATCCAGTTTTATGCTTGATCCCAAACCTAGCATTAACTCCGATAGCTTGATACACAAACTCCATTAGCACTATTTTGTTACTGCAGCACCTTGGAAGCAAGTGTGGGTGGCCTTCAAAACCATATAACCTGAAGTATGTAAATTTAGGGTATTGGATATACCAACATCCCGATTCAGCAGTGAAAGCCATAGTTTCTTGGCTCAACCAGTATCCTACATCTCCATTCAGCTGGTTGATGATCACATATAAAAATGCATCATTGATTCTTCTGAAATGAGTCTCAGCAACTTGAAGAGACAATTGATCATAATGTTCCCATACCTTCTTCTACCCATCCAAGATTCCCATTACACCTACTCTGTTTAAACCTGGAAAAACACCCACTCTTGCTGCTGCATAAACAATGTAAGAGGTCATAAAGAAGCACTTGATTTCTCTGATCCTTGTTAACTGATCATGTATGGCATCATAGACAATCATTGACCAATCAAATTGTTGTTCTCCTTTCAAGATAGTCTGAATAAAAGGAAGCATCCACTCCTTGAAGTAAAATGCATCCCTCTTTCCAAACACCCTAGACAACATCACGATCAACCTTGATATTTCTTCATAGAAATCTGCCCTCTTTGGCTGGTCTGCAAGCTTGGATAGAGATTTCTTCTCTGTCGTCAGCCACTTCTTGTTCAAGTGAGATTTATTCGATTGCTTAAACTTACTATATTTTTCCAAAGCCTCTGCCTCATTCAATTGCACTAAGTTCTTTGGATCTGGAATATTAAATATACTTTGAAATGCTTGAGGAGTAATATTAATAATCAAATTGTCTTGTGAATCCATGCATAGTCTTGTAGTAGGATTGTAAGCACTGGCTACTGTCATGATTAACTTCGGGCACTGGACAGATATAGGAAACAAAGTGATATGAGCTAACCGAGAGCTGACGATTCTTTCTGTAGTTACTGTAATATCCTTATCAAATGCTTCTGAATACCACTCTTCAAAATTGTATTGGCCTAAATTGGTGTCTGTGATATCTGACCAATCTGATTCCACCTTGCTCATCTTCACAACCGAACTCCCATGATTATACCTCAAGGTATAAGGTAGTTGTTCTGGCTTTAACTTCTTTGGTTTTTGTGCTGCCTTTAATGTTTCTACAGGCTGGTTTCTCCAAGTAGCTTCCCTTGATGTTCCTGACATCTTTCAAATTTCCTACAATCAAAACCTCTAATTAGATCTTTAGATATCATTATAAAACATGCTTTAAAACCATACCTTTCATATATACACTGGAGGTAGAACCAGGAAGAAACACAACCTAAAACAATCTCTTTTCACAACACTGTCGGTCTCAGAACAAAAACCGACATAGAAATTTCACTAACAATGAACGAGCTCAGAGTCGGAATCGAGGAGGTTATCAGAACTGGGATCGGAATGGAAAACGGATTTCGTTTTCTTCAAATTTTCATTCTTTCATATTCTATTTCCATTCTGCCTCCGCTTTCGATTTGGTCATCATTATCTTGAAGGAAGATTTTCTCACTGTGGGTGGAGCCGAAAACGGGATGGAAACATGGAATCGATACCTTTTGCAACACCGAATTCTCAAGTTCAAGATTGATTCCGATCCCGTCTCCGCCTAGGTTGACCATGATGTCATCAATTTTTTTTTTATCAATTTAACCCATAACTCCATGGCTAAAACCAAGGTCATATTAGACGAAAAGAAAGGCTTTAAAACACTTTACTCATATGACCATAGGGAATGACTAAATCCTAAGATATCATATTTTAATCATTTTTAAAAGTGATTATAGAGACCAACGAAACCCTAATCTAATAAACATGATAAAAACTAGGGCAAGGATTTTAAATCTTGCCATTTACTAGAATGCAAAACGCGACAAACCCTAATTAAAAAAAATGATGAATAAATTTATCCTAACTCGCTGTAAATCTCTAATCTACCTCACTATAAACTTCTAATCTAACAAAACACCATTTAAAACCTAAACTTAATCTAACTGCAAATCCAAAATAGCACGACACAATCACTACTAAAGCGTGAAAGCGACCATGCCCTAAAATAGAAAGAAATAAAAATAAAAGAAAACAAAAACGAGGAAACAACCAGACAAACAAAATAAAACAAGACCCAAACAAACAAGAAAGCCAAGAAACATAAAAATCACTTGAAAACGACATGATTCAGAGTATGGGCAAACGCATATACAAAACACGCAACCATAAATAAAATGAAGAACAATAATAAGAAAACCTACCTCGAATACACAAGAACGCAGCTAACCTTCCGAACTGATCTATTCACAACAATCTTCTCTTCCTTCAATCTTTTCGCTCAAACGAACTCTGCCACTGCTCTTTCATGCTCTTCAAACTCTTAATAATGATAATAATGACTCATTTAACCCTTATATGAAGATAAAAATGAAGATTTCCACCTACACAACTAGTTGTCATTAATGCATTAACACACAGTTAAGGTGGAGTTGGAACTGAAAGTGAACCAACACTTCACAACAGTGCGACTTCAGTCAAAAAGTCAACAATCCAAAAATGGCGGGAGCGGAGCTAAAATAGAAACTGATTCGAAACTTTTTGAGAAATTTCCAAACTTCATTCCAATCCTGGCTCTGGGTTGGCCGACTAAACATAAAAGAAAAATAAACACAAAAATTAAAATAAAAGACCGATACCATAAAACTTAAATATAAGGACCTAGACTAAAAATAAAAACAAAAATTGGAAGTGGGGGTGGAGTAGATTATGATTTTGCAATTTTCGGTAAAGACTAACTTAAAACCCATTCCGGCTCCGGTTCCGCTAAAGACAAAACAAAAGCAAAAATAAAAGACTGTCGGGATGAGAACCAGAACAAGCTTCAAAAGAACTTCCAGAACCCGATTCAGTTCTAGTTCCGGTTCTGACAGAGAAACCAAAGGAAAACAAAGTATTGGAAAAACTAGACTCCAAACTTTGTCTCCAAAAACAACTAAGTACAAAAAAAACAAAGGGGGACCCATTTTGACCAAGGCAAAAAGATGGGGTGGTTATGCAAGGCATAACGTCTAGCATTGATCATTGTTGTCCTTCATGGTTTGTCTTGAATATTAATTGATTGATGCTAAACAACTTTATCTAAAAGCAAAAAACATGTTTTTAATTGGTTTTCCATGAAATGATTCATAAAAATATTCCAATATGTTCTTGTTGTGTCACCATATAAACATGTCGAAAGATTTATATGTCAACTTTTTGCAATATTATTTCTTGTATACGAAATGGACTCAAGAGAAAGCAAATTATAATTTATAATACAAATAAGAAATGGACTCAACGCTATCCTAGACCCCTGAATAGGTCTATTTAACAAAGCAACATGATCTCAATCACTTTTCCAATTGAAAAACACCATTGGGAAGCATTTATCAGTCTGCAAATCCACAAAATCCACAATTTTTAGGGTGTGATTGGCCCTCTAACCCACTATCCTCTAAACCCTCACTTTTCTCAAATTTCACTAGGGTTTATTTAAAACCCCATAGCCAAACATCATACAACCTCAAAACCTCTTCCAACACTCTTCATTATACCTTCACAAACTTAATTGACCACCAAATTATGTTGCCCCTTGAATTCACCCACTTTTACTCCCTCAAACCTCTCTTTTTCATTCAAAACCCCTTTATTCCCAATTAGGGAATCATGCCATAAAATAATTTTGACCTCCCTTGTCCTTGCAGACCATTTGAACACATCAAAATCCACAACCTTGGCCTATTTCCAACCTATTCAAACTTATTCTCAAGTAATTTCTTCTTTTCACCTCACTAGCCTTGTTTTTTAAGGCCTAAATTCTAAATTTTGAACAAGGGCAGCGTTAGTAATCTCTTCCAATGTCTTTACCAATGCTATTTTCTTATTTGTATTTACATAATTGACTCAAATGACCCCACACTAACTCAAAACTAAAAGAAAAATTACATAATGGGCTATCATGGCCTTATTTGACATTATAATGACTAGAACCACTGAACTAGACCTTCTTCATCAAATGAAGGAACAAGGTGCTTGCACTAATGATCATACATTTTTTGTGTGGAATACTCAAACTTCTCAACCATCATGTGTACGTTTCTCTTTTCCATTGTTTTGCATGCCATCATAAGGGATCAAGTCAATTGAACGCAACTTAGATCAATTCCACGTGTTTGGGTGTGAAAGAGGACTATGCCTAGTGTAAACCTACCTATTAGGATGCATTGGATCAGTTAGTTTGATCACATGAATTGCAAAATGAAATTTGCACCACTTTGCAACTTTACACTCCTTCCATTTGACACTTTTTCCATCAAGTGAAAATTGGACACCACAGGAAAATGTCTCAAAGATAACAAAAACTGAGAGAGGTTACTATAGAGGATCCTAACATGATACTATAGAATTAGACAAAGAGTTCGTAAGCATCATGGTTTCCTAGTAATAGCATGTCAAATTTTGCTTCCCTTTTGCCATTTGGACCCTTAAGGGATCGATCCGATTGAACGTAGCTCGAAGCGATTTCGCATATTTGGGTGTAAAAGTGGACCATTCCTAGCATAAACATACCTATTTAGATGTGTTGGAACAGTCTATTTGGTCACATGAGTTGTAGAATGAAATTTGCACCACTTTACAACTTTGCATTGCTTGCATTTGACACTTTTTTCATCAAGTGAAACTCTGCCGCCTTAGGCAAACCACTCCTAGATAGAAAAAAATGAGAGAGGTTTTTGTAGAGGGGCCCAATGTGATATTGTAGAATTAGACAAGAAGTTTCTAAGTGTCACAGTATCTTAGTAACAACATGCTGAAGTTTGCAGCCATTTTCCACTTTGGACCCTTAAGGGATCGATCTGGTGGAATGTAGCTCAGAGCGATTCTGCATTTTTGGGTGTGAAATAGGACCATGCCTAGTGTAAACATATCTATTTGGATGCACTGGAACAATATGCTTGGTCACACGAGTTGCAGAACGAAAGTTGCACCACTTTAAATTGCTTGCATTGCACACTTTTTCCATCAAGTGAAAATTCACCGCCATGGGAAAATCACTCTAGGCTAGCCAAAATCGAGAGAGGTTTTTGTAGAGGGACCCAATGCAATCTTGTAGGATCAAACAAAAAAATTCTAAGAATCACAGTATTTGAGTAACAACATGTTGAAGTTTGTAGCCATTTAGCACTTTGGACTCTTAAGGGATTGATCCGGTTGAACATACCTCAGAGCAATTTTGTGTGTTTGGGTGTGAAAGAGGACCATTCTTAGCATAAATATACCTATTCAAACAAGTTAGAATAGTCCATTTGGTCACACTATTTGCAAAATGAAATTTGCACCACTTTGCAACTTTGCACTCCTTGCATTTGATGCTTTTTCCATCAAGTGAAAATCCATCGCCACGGGAAAACCACTCTGAGATAGCCAAAATTGAGAGGTTTTTGTAGAGGGGTGCAACATGATATTGTAGGATTATATGATAATTTTCTAAGCATCATGGTATCTGAGTAATAGCATGCTAAAGTTTGCAGCCATTTTGCACTTTGGACCCTTAAGGGATCAATCCGATTGAACGTACCTCAAAGTGATTCCGTGTGTTTGCATGTGAAAGAGGAGCATGCCTAGCATAAACATACCTATTCAGATGCGTTGGAATATTCTTCTTGGTCACACGAGTTGCAAAACAAAAGTTTCACCACTTTGCACTGCTTGCATTGGACACTTTTTCCATCAAGTTAAAATGCGCCGCCATGGGAAAACAACTCCGAGATATCCAAAATCGAGAGAGGTTTTTGTAGAGGGGCCCAATAAAATCATGTAGGATTAGATGAAAATTTTCTAAGAATCATGGTATCTAAGTAACAACATGTTGAAGTTTTCAGCCATTTATCACTTTGGACTCTTAAGGGATCGATCCAATTGAACTTACCTCAGAGTGATTCCATGTGTTTGGGTGCGAAAGAGGACCATGCCTAGCGTAAAAATACCTATTTAGATGCATTGGTAATAGTTCACTTGGTCACACAAGTTTCAAAATGAAATTTTCACCACTCTACAACTTTGCACTACTTGCATTTGATGCTTTTTCCATCAAGTGAAAATTTGTCACCATGGGAAAATCACTCCAAGATAGCTAAAACCGAGAGATTATTTTGTAGAGGGGCCCAACACAATCCTATAGGATCAAATGATAAGTTTCTAAGTGAAAGGGGATAAGATTTATGGGGTTTGTGTTACTTCCCCTATAGATTTTGACGGGAAAGGGCATGAAAAATGAGGTCTCACCCTAGGGTTTGATAAAATATTGCTTGTAGAGGTTGGGTGATTGTCTTTTGAGTTTGTGCAAGTGATTTTAAGAAGGTCTAAGGTAGTGGAATATTCTAGTAAGGTGTGGAACCATTCCTTTCAATAAACCCTCCTCATACTAGCATAAAATAAGGGTTTTGTGGTTTGGCATGGTGGAGTGAGTTTCTCTTGAGAAAAATTATGGATCTGAGGGCTTGGATACATGATAATTGTTGCCCCAATAATTTTTGGGGGTTGTTAAATGTTTAAAGGTATATTACTTTGTAAATTAGGCCTAGTTAGCCTAATGAGGACAATGAAGAAGGTCATTTTTGATGCACATGTTCCAAGATAGTCACTATTGATTTTGAAGTATGTGTTGTAACTCAATAATATCTATCTAGATCAGTCATTTGAGAAGTTTTCCTCAAAACACCACTTGGAGCCACACTTTTCACTTCGAAAATCATCATAAAACCCTGTAGCAACAACTCCACCTTTGTTTCTTGAATTCCCCTGCACAAATAAACACATACGCACCTAAAAAATCCTAAGACTAACTTACTCGACTGATCTAAACTATCAAATTTGGTGTAGTCATTTTTGGTTATCTAGACTCTCAAAACCCCAATCTTGAGGGTTTACAGACCGAGTTGACAAAAATTAGTTCAAACTAATGATAAACTCAATAGATACCCTCCTAAATAGATTCAAATGAAAGATACTTCACTGTTATAACTTAAACAACAAGATTCAAGGCCTTAAACTACTGTACAGGTCATACAAGTTAATGAACAATAGGAAAAACTCATAAAATCACTAAAATAGGTACTTTATTGATTGTAAATATTCAAGAATATAAAAGATCTTTGTTTTTCTCGACCTTACATGCTTTATATAACTTCTCTTATCACCTAATGACCTCTTTGAGACTTTGAATACATTACATATGACCTTCACATGACCTTTTTCACATTGTTTACATTTCAAAATTCAAATTTTGCAAATTTTCCTATTGAAGGCATTTATAGAACAAGGTGCTACTGCACCAAACATGAACTCCAAAATTATATTATTATAGTAAATCTCATTACTCTTTAGGTGTGGAGCCTGATCAGTCTCCAAGTGGGAGATTGTTGGTATGTGGCGACTGATCATTCTATACTGTACACTCTTCATGTATCCTGCCGGTCGGGGCCCCGGGGGCTTAGGAAAAAATGCTTTTTCGCGAAATTACTGAAAAAGGGAAAAATCACAAAAAAGGGAAAAATCCCCGATTTTGTATAACCCTAATTTATAAAGGGTTTAGGATAGAGTTACAGTATTATAAGAAACAAGCGATTATTCGCGATATTGTAATAGGGTTTTACACTGGTTAATGAAATCATTGGATGGCTGCGGTTTGGTGGATGTAGCCCACATTGGGTGAACCACGTTAAATTCTCTGTGTTATTTTTCTGTGTGTTTTACTTCTGGTTTATTTGATAAAATCTGCATTTAGCTTTCAGATATCTGCCATTGAAAACCTAACAATTACAATGCCTTAGGTAATTATTTCTCATGGATCGTTTACAATGTCACTCATACATTCGAGATTCTCTTTAAATGTCTACCTCATAGGTGCTCATTATGAGGTTAACTTCAATTGAGTAACTTGAGATTCCCTCACTAAGCTTCACACACTTTTTTATACTGGCTTGAAAATAGAATTGAGATTTATCAATATCATCAAAATAAGGATGTTGCATTATTTTTTTGGCTAAGATTCTCTTTGATGGCTCATAAATCAGCATTTTTTGTAATGAGAGACCAATCAATTTTTAGTAGTTTACTTACAAATACATAAAATAAAAGAGAAAAAGAAAGAGAATCCAAAAAATAAATGAAATGAAAATAGATGGAAGGAACTTATAGATAGGCATGCAAGTCTCACAACTTAGTCACTCCTGGTCATACATCTTCACTAGGAATTCCAACATACCTATTGCACACAACTCCTCTCATGAATAGAGTAAGTTGAAATTTGAGATGCTCTTATAATGTATACATCATAGTTTATCATGATAAGGTTAACTTCAAATGAATAAATTGAAATTCCCTCACCAAGATTTGCACACAATTTTCTAATGGATTAAATCATGATTGAGATTTTTCAAGATTATCAAAATAAGGATGTTGCATTGCTTTTTTGGCTAACATTCTCTTGGATGGCTCATATATGTGCATTTTCTTGCAAGGGGATACCAATCAATGTTTAGTAGGTTACTTACAAATATTAAAAAGTAAAATAAGATGATAGCATTGGCATCAAAAAAATTAATGTGCATATACTTACAAATTAATCCAACAAACCATCCAGGTCTTCTCTACTCTTTATTGTGTAAAGTATTGCCTCATGGTCAGACTCATGGACCTTACACAAGGTCTTGTTCAAAGGTCTACCCCCATATTTGGTCAAACGAACATTGGATTTCATGACAAGGTTCAAGTAATGAAGAATCTTACGATGTGTGTCAAAGTCCTGAAATAACCAATATTTAACACTCAAATGTGAGTACCTTCTAAGCCATGTTCCAGTAACTACAACTGAGCCTGTACGGTATTTAATGTTTTCTCCATCTATAACTGGGGCATCCAATTTATTTTTGGCTTCAACACAATGACATAAGTAATATTATGTTCCCCCTTCATTGTCTTCATCTGCAATAACTACATAAACATGCCCTACATTGATATGTGTAGTAAATCACTTGAAATTAGTCAACATTACAAATACACTACAAAGTAAGACAACGATATGGAATTTCAACAGCTAAGCAAGTAGATATATCACCTAGATGAACTAGATTTGATACATGGTCAAAGTCGGTCGATGATTACATTTGTGTCAATTTCAATGCCATCAGAGGGTGATGCATGTGAAGTGGGCTAAGATAACTTTTCAACTATTTATCAACCCACTCCCCTACCTCACAATCATTCCAAGCTTGCATTGTACATGAAGAACAAAAGAATTCCATCTTTCGTGTATCGATACTCCATGAAATTTCATTTGAGCTAAGGAAAGAGTGTACCTCACTCGATCCTGTTAGTGTACAATAGTCCTCATATGGTGCAATTTTAGTATCATCCATCAACCAAAAAAATATATGAATTGAAGACGTACCTTCATTACCTGGACCCATCGAAGCATTACACCACTCGACGATTGATTTTGTAGTTGTCAACTTTGAACTATTTTTATACTCTAACTCTTCTCATGATAATGATCTTTTCATGCATGCTTTTGCACCATCATGCTCCCCCTTTCCATCCCCGACCTCACAAAATTTTCACATATGTTGAACACCTATAATGGCATGCATCCTGCACAACCAGCAGAACATGCATGAGTTCTTGAACTGTCCTGCATAGTTATCTGACCATATTATATGTCTGTTGTATGTTATTCCCCTCTGAACCAAACCACTGTAGAACATATGGAATCAACCTTACACGAACTGTGGAGAATGTGTGTGATCATCACTAATGTAAAAGTGGTACTTCCTCAATACCTTCCTTTGGTAATATGTACTATCAGATGCATGAATGAATATATGCACAAATATTGAAACCTATGTGGAGTTGTAATACTATGACTGCACCTCATGTTGTGGTTGTAGAGTGTATTCATTCACAAAGTCAACCACTGATACTATGTTTCCAATTGGAAAGGTGTCCTTGCATAACTTGAACTGTGTGTCCAACCATCAGGCTCTATGGGTATGCATTGCATACTCAAATACTATATTGTCACAAAACATGGACATAAACTAGTACACTAGAATCTTCTCAATAACCAAATCACACCTTTTTGCTTGAGACCCATATTTTGTAGCATATGCCACTATTTTATACTTCCCGAACTCTACTAGTTTTTGTCCCACCTCATCTGTGTTTTCCATATGTTGACATACTGGCATACGCTGGAAGCCACTGCAATGCTCACATGAACCATCCAAGCATGTTGTCCTATAGAATATTTGACCATCCTCTATTTCAAATAATTTTTTTGATAAGAACTCTCTTGAAGATTTTGGTGGGGCTTCTATTCCACAATCCTACAAAACATCGTTAGTATGCAAATCTAAACATATAGAACAATAAAAATCATAATGGTTAGAGAATTCAATATGTAGTCTACAACAACAAGTAGCCTATGTGTGATTTATCTTGACATAATTTTTTTTAGGAATTTCAAAACATCTTTGAGAAATACTAATTTGAGGATAATCATTTTCAAATTTATGAAAAAATTGGGTTTGAGTCATCCAAAAAATTCTTTGGATGTGGCTCATGGTTCTGACTACCAATTCTCCTTCTTACCACATCCCTTTGATTCAAAGATGGCCTTGTGTTATTCTTCCATATTCAATTGTTTTAGATGGTGTCCCTCCATATTTTCTTGTGCTTAATGGTGTCCCTTCATATTCACTTTCCATAGAGGGCGTGTCTCCAACTACGGTATCTGAATCTGTCTTACCACGATACTTTCACATTCATGCCTTTTGTGTTGCCAATCCCTTTTCTCTTCTTGAAAGTTGAGGTTCCTCTTTAATTGTCTTGTTTTCATCAATCGTTTATAATTTCTTCTTTTCACGATATGCCGCCACCTGAACTCTCTCCTTTTCTTTGAAGGTTTCGTTCTCTTCATCTATTAGTTTCCTCTTTGTTTATTTCTTCAGCATGGCGGATAATTTTATCTATAGCATATGAGATGAATATTAATTTATAAAAAATGTATCCATTCAAGTTAATCAAAATATATGTCATTGAAGGCTTCATAAAGAATACTTACAATCATCTTGTAGAAGAGTTAACCTAGCATAGACAAAGGTCACATGATTTTTTTCAATCCACAATGCCTTAAAGAAATGTGGTAATGTGGCATGCTATGATTGCAAGATAGGATCAAAATGGAAGCATGGAAAAGCATACAAAATTTAAACTTATTTCATATATATATATACAAAATGTGGAAGCATACATGGTGTGCGAGCATCATTGAATGAAAATTGTCAATTCAAGAAGCTGTTGTCCAGGCTTTAGGAGTTTGACATTTTTGATTTAATTAAGGTCAATAAGACCATTTTCCATTGTAATGGGTCATTTTTTATGTTTCCTAGGTGTTTAGAAGGTTTACATTTCAAAATTGCAAAAAACATTGGTAAGTTGCCAATTGTGCAAAAGGGCAAAATTGTAAAGTTGTAAAAAGCTAAATTTGAGGAAGGAAAACGGTCATAAAAATTTTAAATTTCAGTTGAAGTTGTTAGCACAGTTATTTTTGTGGGAAAAATCATATATATGCTAGAGAACATTGATGCAAAGACTGATTTAGAATATTTGAAGGAAGATTGAATTGAAAAATCACTATTTTTCAAACATTGTATTTCTTTGTATTTTGTAACCTTGGTTCAAACCGTACATAGAGTTTTTGAATATAAATCTTCTTGAATCACTTTGGGAAATGTGTTAACAGTGTTTTCCATTTTATTTGAGACTTTAACTCCATTTCTATTCATAGTTTGGATTGAATCTCTTGTTGTAGGTCTATGTGCCCTAATTAAAGGGTTTTGAAGGTCTCAATTATGTAAATTGGCCCATTCCACTCACCGTGATTACTATAATTTGTGGAATGGGTCTAAATAATCAATAAATAGGTGAGGGAATGTTTTTTCTGTGTAGGGGAGGTCTAAAAGGGTGTTGGGCATGAAGCCCTAGAGTGAAATTTTGAGTTTTCCATGAGATTTCAAGTGGTTTTGATATGCTAAAGTGTGCTTTGTGTTGGGGAATTGTGGTTTATTGTTGAATTGAGTTTGTGCAAACCATTTTAGACCTTTTTGAGGTATTCATAATAATTTTTGAGGGTTGGATGAGTGTTTTTCAATAAATCACTAGTTTCTTGGGTAAAAAGGAGGGTTTTGTGATTTGGCACTTTGGTGAGTGATTTTATGAAAAAAAAATGGTGGAATCCTTGGTTTCATAAAATATAGATTGCTTCCCTATTGATTTTGGTGATTTGTAAAAGGACTTAAGATAACGTCCTTTATAAAAGAGGCCTAATTTGAGGCCTAGTTGGTGTATAAATCTAGTTTTGATGAAGTTGTAACAAAGAAGCATATTGTGGATTGTATGAATTGTTAATTGTGAATTGTTGTTGTTGGTTGATTTTGTGTTGATTTTTGTTACATGACCTCCACTGATTGCATCAATACACAAGGTAAGTCAATTTTTAAATAACAAAATGCCTCAAAGAGATGTGGTTTTGGTGCACTAGGGGGGTTTGAGAGTCTAAGAAGGTTCATTATGACTACTCCACAATATAGGCTCTATAGTTTAGTGGAGTAGGTTAGTTTTGGAATATGTAAGGTGTGTTTATGTTGTTTTGTGCAGGGGAAAACAAGAATCCATCATTTGGTTGATGTCCTCTCAAGAAATACAGAAGCTGACTCTTTCTGCAAAATGATGTTATGACTGCAAGAATTAAAGAGCCTGATGGATCAGTGGTTTCTGAATGTGTATTTGGTTTATTTCAATAAATAATATGTTGATTATAGTGTCTTGTATGTCTCGATAAAGGTTGGTATTTACCTTCCATGATTTTTTGTTATTTTTCCATGTAAGTTGCAACATTGAAGAGTGAATTAGTGAATCATGAACGAATTGAATGGTTCTAAGTTTCTAATCAGGTTTATGCTATGTTACAATCAATTTTATGATGATTAATCTATTTTTTGATTATGAAAAATAGTTAAAGACAAGCTCTAATGTTTTGTGGAAATATGAAATCAAGTGAAATTGAAGGATTTTTTATGAAAAGATGACTGATTTTTTTGGTTGATCTTCTTCAATTTAAGTTAGGGTCAAAATTACCCTCGATGATTTGCATATCCTAGTAGATGCTCTGCATTAGGTTTAAAAATGTAATTGGCAAGTGTATATAATTGTGTAATTGAAAATGTGCATTGGCAACCTAAGGTTATAATGACAAACAAACAATGATCAAGATGAAATGTGCAAAATAACCAAAATGAAAGAAAGCCATAATAAAATGAAAGAAAATGTGTAAATATTTCACATACCTAAAAAAAAAGACTTTCAAATGGAGCAGATCAACCCAATTATGTAGCCTTAGCTTCTTCTTTCTTCAAACTCCTCAACAATTTGACTTTTTCAAAAGCTTGTTCCCCTCCAAACATCAATTGCATATCAATTTTCAATGGAATTCAAACTTGAATTGATATTATATGTCTTTCAACGTAAAAAATCTACTATTTCATGAAAAGGTGGTAGAAAGATCATGGAAAAGGTGGTGGAATGTGAAAAACATGCTTGCACACTTCACAACATCATCAAAAAGCTACTTTTTGTCAGAGCACGTGTATAGCTAGGATAATATGCAGAATGTGGGCCTTGAGATCATGGGTATATTGATTTTTTTTACCATTTTTAGTGGAAGACAAAAGACACTCACGTTATAATGTGAGCACGTTATTTCTTACTAAAATAGCCATATCTCTACTTCTTCAAAACGCACTCATGTTATATGAAATATGGTTTTTAAATAGATTTGCTTTCTCCCTATGTGTCTATACCCTCTATCCTAATTATATATCTCTCCCCTATATCCTTATAGTAGAGGAGATAGAGGTGAGTGTGTGTGTGTGAGAGAGAGAGAGAGAGGGGTAGAGGGAGGGAGAGGAGATATATATAGTATAGAGGGAGGTAGGGTTGAAGGTTTAAGGGTGTTAGGGTTTAAGGGGCTAGGGTTAAGGGTAGAGGGTGTATGGTTGAGAGAAAGAGAGTGGGAGAGGGAGATATTGGGAGAGAGGGATAAAGAGAGAGTGGGAGAGAGGGGGAGAGAGAGAGAGATTGGGGGGAGTGAGAGAGAGAGAGAGAGTGAGAGAGAGTGGGCGAGTGGGAGAGAGGGACAGTGGGAGAAAGAGGGAGAGTGTGAGTGGGAGAGAGGGAAAATGGGAGAGAGATAGAGGGTAGAGAGTTAAGAGTTAGAGGGAGAGAGAGTGAGAGAAAGGGAGAGAGGGAGGGAGAGGGAGAGTGGGAGAAAGAGATAGTGGGAGAGATGGAGATAGAGAGGGAGGGAGGGAGGGAGAGAGTGGGAGAAAGACAAAGTGGGAAAGAGTGGTAGAGTAGGAGGGAGTTGGAGAGAGATAGAGGGTAGAGGGTTAAGAGTTAAGGGTTTAAGGGTTAAGGATTTAAATGGTTAAGGGTTAAGGGTTTAAGGACTAAGGGTTTTAAGGGTGAAGGGTTAAGGATATAGGGGAGAGAGGGAGTGGGACAGAGATAGAGATTAGAGGGTTAAGAGTTAAGGGTTTAAGGGTTAAGCGTTTGAAGGGTTAAGGGTTAAGGGTTTAAGGGTTAAGAGTTTAAAGGGTTAAGGGTTAAGGATATAGGGGAGAGAGATAGGAGTGAGAGAGAGAGGGAGAGAGGGAGAGAGTGATAGAGGGTAGAGGGTTAAGAGTTAAGGGTTTAAGGGTTAAGGGTTTAAAGGGTTAAGGATTAAGGGTTTAAGAGTTAAGGGTTTAAAGGGTTAAGGGTTAAGGATAGAGGGGAGAAAGAGAGGGAGTGGGAGAGAGATAGATGGTAGAGGGTTAAAATTTAAAGGTTTAAGGGTTAAGGGTTAAGGGTTTAAGGGTTAAGGGTTTAAATGGTTAAGGATTAAGGATAGAGGGGAGAGAAATAGAAGTGAGAGAGAGTGTGAGAGATGGAGAGAGAGAGAGGGAGACAGAGAGGGAGAGGGAGAAAGAGGGAGACATAGAGGGAGGGAGAGGGAGAGTGGGATAAATAGAGAGTGGAAGTGATTGAACAATAAGAGAGAGACCTAAGAGAGGGAGAGCGGGTAGGAGGAGTGATTAAAACCTAATCCCTCAACCCCTATACCCTCTTAATCCCTCAACCCTTAAAAAATAATCCATCAACCCCTATAACCTCTTAATCCATCAACCCTCAACCCTCAACCCTTAACACTTAAACCCTAATCCCTCAACCCCTATATCCTCTTAATCAATCAACCCTCAACCCTCAACCCTTAAACCCTAATCCCTCAACCCCTATACCTTCTTAATCCCTCAACCCTCAACCCTAAACCCTTAAACCCTAATCCCTCAACCCCTATAACCTCGCAATCCCTCAACCCTCGGCCCTCAACCCTTAAACCCTAATCACTCAACCCATATACCCTCTTAATCCCTCAACTGTTAACCCTTAAACCCTAATCCCTCAACCCCTATACCCTCTTAATCAATCAACCCTGAACCCTGAACCCCTAAACCCTAATCCCTCAACCACTATAACCTCTTAATCCCTCAACCCTCAACCCTTAAACCCTAATCCCTCAACCCCTATACCCTCTTAATCCCTCAACCCTCAGCCCTCAACCATTAAACCCTAATCCCTCAACTCCTATACCCTCTTAATCCCTCAACCCTCAAGCCTTAAACCCTAATCCCTCAACACCTATACCCTCTTAACCCCTCAACCCTCAAACCCCAACCCTTAAAACCTAATCCATCAACCCCTATACCCTCTTAATACCTCAACCATCAACCCTTAACCCTTAAACCCTAATCCATCAGCCCCTATACCCTCTTAATCCCTCAACCCTCAACCCTTAAACCCTAATCTCTCAACCCCTATAACCTCGTAATCCCTCAACCCTCAACCCTTAAACCCTAATCCCTCAACCCCTATAACCTCTTAATCCCTCAACCCTCAACCCTCAACCCTTAAATCCTAATCCCTCAACCCCTATACCCTCTACCCTATACATTGGACCCTCAAACCTTAAACCCTCAACCCTCAAACCCTCTACCCTATACCCTCTACCCTATAAACCCTTAAACACTCAACCCTAAAACCACAACCCTTAAACCCTCTACCCTCTACCCTAAATCATCTACTCTCTACCCTCAACCCTAATCCCCCAACCCTTAAACCCTTAAACCCACTTAGTAAACTCTCTACCCTAATCCCTCAACCCTCTTGACCCTTAATCCCTCAACCCCTAAACCTGAATCCCTCAACCCCTATACCCTCTTAATCCCTCAACCCTCAACCCTCAACCCTCAACCATTAAACCCTAATCCCTCAACCCCTATACCCTCTTAATCCCTCAACCCTCAACCCTCAATCCTTAAACTCTAATCCCTCAACCCTTATACCGTCTTAATTCCTCAACCCTTAAACCTTATTCCCTCAACCCCTATACCCTCTACCCTATACATTGGACCCTCAACCCTAATCCCCTAACCCTATACCCTCAATCCTACACCCTCAACCTTAAAACCTCAATCATTAAACCCTCTACCCTCTACCCTCTACCCTATAACCTCTTAATCCATCAACCCTGAACCCTGAACCCTTAAATCCTCTACCCTCTACTCTCAATCCTCTACCCTCTACCCTCAACCTTAAACCCCCAACCCTTAAACCCTTAGACCCACTTAGTAAACTCTCTACCCTAATCGCTCAACCCTCTCGACCCTTAATACCTCAATCCTTAAACCCTAATCCCTCAACCCCTATACCCTCTTAATCCCTCAACCCTCAACATTCAACCATCAACCCTTAAACCCTATACCCTCTTAATCCCTCAACCCTTAAACCCTATTCCCTCAACCCCTATACGCTCTACCCTATACATTGGACCCTTAGGCCTAATCCCCTAACCCTATACCCTCTACCTATAACCTCTTAATCCCTCAACCCTAAACCTTAAACCCTTAAACCCTTAAACCCTAACCCTTAAACCCTCTACCCTCTACCCTCAATCCTCTACCCTCTACCCTCTACCCTCTACCCTCAACCCTAATCCCCCAACCCTTAAACCCTTAAACCCACTTAGTAAACTCTCTACCCTAATCCATCAACCCTCTTGAACCTTAATCCCTCAACCCTTAAACACTAATCCCTCAACCCATATACTCTCTACCCTATACATTAGACCCTCAACCCTCAACCCTGATCCCCCAACCCTATACCCTCAATCCTTTATCCTCAACCCTAAACCCTCAACCCTTAAACCCTCAACCCTTAAACCCTCAACCCTCTACCATCTTCCCTATAATACCTTAAACACTCAACCCTAGACCCTCATCCCTTAAATCCTCTACCCTCTACCCTCAATCGTCTACCCTCTACCCTCAACCCTTAAATCCTCTACCCTCTACCCTCAATTGTCTACCCTCTACCCTCAACCCTAATACCTCAACCCTTTTACCCACTTAGTAAACTCTCTACCCTAATCCCTCAACCCCTATACCCTCTACCATATACATTGGACCCTCAAACCTAATCCCCCCAACCCTATACCCTCAATCATCCACCCTCAACCCTCAACCCTTAAACCCTCTACCCTCTACCCTATACATTAAACACCCAACCCCCAATTATCAACCCTCAACCCTTAATCCTTCAATCCTCAACCCTCAAACCCTAAACCCTAAACCCTCAACCTCAATACCCTCTACCATATACATTGGACTCTTAACGCCAATCCTTCAACCACATGTACCCACAACCCTAATTCGTCAACCCTATACCCTCAACCCAATACCCTAATCCCTCAACCCTACAGGTCGTCAACCCAATAATTTTTATTCTCAACCCTCTACCCTATACATTGGATCCTCAACCCTCATATATCTATGTCCCTCCCTCCTCTTATCTCCTTCTCTCTATCCATCCATCCCTCCCTCTATACCCTAATCCATCAACCCTAAACCTTAAACCCTTAAACTCTTAAACACTCAACCCTAAACCCTCAAACCTCAACCCTCAACCCTTAAACCATAAACACTTAAACCCTCTACCCTCTACCCTCTACCCTTTACCCTCTACTCTCAACCCAATACCCTCTACCCTCTACCCTAATCCCTCAACCCCTATAACCTCTAACCTATACATTCGACCCTCAACCCTAATCCCTCGACCCTATACCCTATACCCTCAATCCTCAACCCTCAACCCTCAACCCTCAACCCTTAAACCCTAAACCCCTAAACCCTCTACCCTCTACCCTCTACCCTCTACATTATTCCCTCAACCCTCAATTCTTAACCCTCAACCCTCAATTCTCAATTCTCAATTCTCAACCCTTAATCCATCAACCCTCAATACTTAAACCCTAAACCCTCAACCCCTTTACCCTCTACCCTTTACATTGGACCTTGAACCTAATCCTTCAACCATATACCCTCAAACCTATACCCTAAACCCTCTACCCTCAACCCTAAAACCCTTAACCCTTAACCTTTCAACCCTAAACCCTTAAACCTTCTACCCTATACCCTCTACCATCAACCCTATTCCCTCAACCCTCAACCCTTAAACCCTAATACCCTAGAAACCATCAACCCTATAGGTCATCCACCCTAATCCCTCAACCCCTATCACTTTCTCTCTATCTATACATCTCACCTCTACCTCCCTCCCTCTCTCCTACCCTATCTAATTGTCTCTATCGACCCTCTCCCTCTTTCTACATACCTCTCATTCAATCAATCCCTACCACCCTCTGTCGCTCCCTCTATCCATCTATCTTTATGTCCCTCCCACTCTCTCCCACTCTCTCCCACTCCCTCTCACTCCCTCTCTCATGTATCTCCCTCCCACCCCCTCTCTCTCTCAGGTCTCTCCCTCTAGCAACCTACCTAGATAAATCTCTCTTTATCTCTCTCCCCTCCCACCCTACCTAGATAAGTCCCTCTAACTCCACCCCCCTCTTTCTCTACCTCTATCAAGTCACTCCCTCCCACACCCTCTCTCTCTCTCAGGTCTCTCACTCACTCTCCCTCTCTCTCCTACTCCCTCTCTCTCACACTCCCTCTCACTGCCTATCTCTCAATTCTCTCCCTCTCACCCCCTGAAACTCTCAAGTCTCTCCCTTTGGAACCCTACCTACATAAATATCTCTTTCTCTTTGTCCCTCTCTCCTCCCTTTGTCTCTCTCTCCCACCCCCCTCTCTCTCTCCCCCTCCATTTATCCATCCCAACCTACCTAGCTAAGTCCCTCTAACTCCAACCCCTTCTCTCCCACTCCCTCTCTCTTAAACTCACTTCCACCCCCTCTCCCTCTCTCTAGACTCTCTCTCTCTCTCTCTCTCTCTCTCTCTCTCTCTCTCTCTCTCTCTCTCTCTCTCTTAAAATTCTTCCTCCCTCTAAAGACATACGTAAATACATACATACTTACATACATACAGGCATAATACATATGTACATACAATCCTACATCCATATAAGCATACATACATACATGTGTAGATAAAATCTAAAATATATATAGGCATACATACATACATACACACATGCATACATACATACATACATACATGACATACAAGCATACATGTACATACAAACATAAAAATATATCAGCATACATTCAATAGATTGACATTTAACATAAAGGACATAAAGCGAGCACATTATAACACGCTCGTGTTATGTCTTGGTTGACATGTTTCCCGCAAAAGCAAAAAACCATGTCAAAATTGAGATATAATGCGAGCACATTATATCTTTCTTTGGGAATCCCCAAGCCTTTGGATTGGTATTTGCCTTGGAATACCAACCCAAAGGCTTGGAGGGCATTCCCAATGACCAGAGATGTGTTTTTCCAAATTCTACAATATTTCACATAATCGAGTTTGTGCTCACCGTCGAGATTGCACGTGGTTCAATATCAAACAAATCAAACATCTGGGTAATGTTACGTTCCCTCTTAGCTATCCAACGATGTAAGTTTTTTAACTTTCTATCAATGTTAAGCCTTTCATCCATAATTTATTTTGTTTGTATGTCTATTTTTTTGCAAAAAGTGGTGTTTGGTGTTTTTTTGTTATAAATTAATTGCTCTATTAGAACTAGATTTTTTCATTAAAATCCTAAGCCTTTTTTCTCATTTAATCTCATTATTTCCCTATCTTTTCATATAAAATGGTTCATTTTTCTCCCTATCCACTTCATTTTTCATTTTATACCCTTACCACTCCCTTAATTTTCTTTCTCTATATCTTTACCGCTTTACCGCGGCCTCCCACAAAGGGGCCTGTTGTATGGCTGTGATGGATAAGCACAATCATATGACTATTGCTGCTACACCATGAGCAGTCTTCAAACTGATCGTGGTGGCATGGTAAACAGTCGATCAAGTCAACAAACAGTGGACAAAGTCTACCATGGTACCACTGGTAGTTAAGTCAGTGACCGCGGTAGAGTGGTGGGCAACGGTAGCAGTCAGAGGAGCAGGGACAAAGTGTTTACAGTGCCACTATGCGTGGTCTAAGAATAGACCATGGTGGCATGATGGGTGGTTAGTAACCAACTAGGAAAGTAGACAAGAGGTTCACCATGGTACCGCAGGGGGTTCAAGCAAAGACCGCGGTGACTGTGGTGACAAGGAGGCAACAATTGGTGAAGACGGATATCGCGATACCACGGTTGGACAAAACAAAGCTGGCAGTTGAGTGGTGAATGGAGAGAAGATGGCTAGCAGTTACACCGTGATACCACAGACAAGTAGAGACGAGACCGCAGTAACACGGTAGCAGTAAAGGAAGTGATAGATCGATGACACCGCAGTACTGCAAGGGATAGAGTTGAAGCCTGCAGTGGAGCAATAAGGAAAAGGAAGTTTGTGGTAGGCACAAGTCAAACACCGCCATACTGCAGCCGGTCAACATCTTGAACATGGTAGAATGGTAGGAATAAAGGTAGTTACTCAACATCATATAAAGTGATAAAATTAAAGGTGCGACTAAAGTTTTAAAATATTTGATTTGTCGATAAGGAAATTTATCAAATATTTCATTTCTGCAAAATAATTCAAACAGTTGTGGTGGGTAAAATGAAGATTCGTGACTGTTGAAATGTATTGTATAAATACTTGCAAAAAGTGAGTCACAGGGGTTCGGAAAAAGAGAGATTTTTTCAAAAAAACAATGACAGAAACTAGGAATGAAATAATGTAAAAACCTTCTGGAAATAGTGCAATGGAGATGAGTTTTTGACCAAATTCCTTTCTATTATTTTGTTGTTTTGATGTTATAACTGATAATTTTTGCTTGGTTCTCTCCAAATTGAAATCTACCGATCATTTGAGTCTAAATATCAAGTGTATTTTTGATTCATCAAGGTGCGTTTTCACTTTGTGTGATTTTATTTACTAGTGTCTACAAGTCATAACTAAATTCCTTTGAGTAAGTCACAGTGTTGTGAGATTTCCTTTGGATTGTTGAAGAAGAGCCTGGTAAGAAAATATTTCAACACTATTTATGCTAGTCATAAATTGATGAAGTCACATGCCAGTCATTAGAACTTCATTCCTTAAAGTGTCTAACAACTTGAATTGTGTCAGAAAGGAAAATATATATGTAATTATCAATATTGTTTGACTCCATTTCCCAATAGATAGAAGGCACTGATATGCCATATCCCAGAGGATAGAATTCTTTATAGATAATATATTCAAATCTTTTCTATTGTATAGTAGGAGTAGTTGTAGTATTATTTTGTCTATCCATTCCCAATTGCCATTCTAGGTAGATTGTTTAGCTGGAAATTCATTTCAAATCTGCATATTTCACATAGGTTCACCCGCCTAGGTCTAGCAGAATCTAAAGAGAAGAAGGTTTAATTGAGTAATTGACCTTGTACGTTGTCCAAAAATGGTGTAAGGGTTTGGCAAACTCTTATGGTTAAAACCTGCGTTTTTGAGAACCAACAGTTTGGCGACTCCGTCGGGGACCATAAATTGAATATAAGCCTTCATCATAGAGTCAATATTTTGTAGAAGACTTCGTTGGGAACAAATAATTGTAGACTTTCTCACTTTTTGAAAGTGAGTGGTGACTCTAAATGAAAAAATGTTTTGAAAATGATAAATTGAAATATATATCAGAAAGAAATCATCCTAGAGTTTAGACTATCACAATTGCTCGCAACATGTAGGGAAGAAGATCTTTGTGAAAAGATGGTGATGGTCTAGATGACAAAATTAAATGGAATCAGAAGAATGATAAGGGTAAGAAGGTGACTGATGATATGGGCCCATCAAATAAAAATAAAACATCAAAAGCACCATTGGAGACACACAATTCATATGGAACACTAGCAAATGAAAACAACCCTTCTAGAGAACCTCATACCCTTGAGGAATAGAGGAATCCCTTCTATCAACCAGAACTTGAGAAAGTTAAGGTGTTCATGGATGAATGTGAAGCTGAAAGAGAAAGGAGAACACTTGAATATGATCAAAAAGCAGCACTTCTTGAGGATGGATTTGGATATGATGCAACATCTGAGGAGAATTATGAATAAATGTCTAGAGATGAAATAAATGCAAGATTGGAACATGAGAGACAAGAAGTGGAGAGAAAAAAAATAGAATATGAGCATAGGATTCAAGCAATTAGAGAATTTGAAGAGTTGAAATTGAGGAAAGTACAAATTAATACTCGAATGGTTGATTTGCAAAAATATGTGCCACCTCATAGGCAAGGGAACAATAATGCAGGCCCATCAAATTCCCCACAGGCCTACCAAAATCAACCAAGGAATCAATGTAGACATCAGAATGCCCCACCACAACATCAAGGTGTCCAACCACCTCCCTATCATCAACATGTACCCCCCACAAGATCAACAATACATATCAAATACTAATCCATTGTACCAACATCAACATTACCAAAATCCACCTCCTACACAATACACAACCATCATCAGGCAGTTTGATTTGGCTGAATTTCAAATATGCCCTTACCCTATGGACAACAGTTGGAGAAGTCTTGTTCCAAAATTCATAGGGAGTAGTGTAATTGCAGCTAAAGAGCATTTAAGGAGCTTTAATGCTTTTAAGCAAGATTTGGATATGCAGTATGAAGATGTGCATATGCAGATGTTTATGATGTCACTGATTGAAGATGCCAAAGATTGGTTTAATAGTCTGCCACCAGCTTCTATTGATTCTATTCATGTGTTTTATGAATAATTTCTTGAGAAATATGGGAATCAATATGCACCAAAATATGCTTTGCATGAATTGGTAACTATTCAAAAGCATCAAAATGAGTCAGCTTATGTTTTCAACCAGAGGTTTTCTAAGTTGCATAATAAGATACCTCCTAGATCTAAATTAGTTGACCCTGCTGCATTGAGTATTTATTTAAAATCTTTTGATGCTAAGACAAGATATGAGCTTAGGAACAGAGGTCCTAGGAATTTGGCTGAAGCTCAAAGGATAGCACTCACTATTGAAAATAATAGGCAAGCTGCAAGGATGATTGCCAAGAGGGATAACCCTAGGGTTCCTCAGTATGCTCCTCCAAATAAATGGGAAAACACATATAGGAATGAAAGGCCAAGATTACATGACATTCCATATAATACAAATTGGAGAAATCGAAAGCTACTGATGGATGGGCCAAGAAATAAAGAGACACCTGATCCTTTGAAGAAGAGAGGGACATACATGGTTGATAATAGTCCTTGGTGTTCAGTGTGTGACTTGCCACATTCTTTAGAGCATTGTGTTGTAGCTCAATTAGTGTCAAGAAAAGACATAGCAGAAAATAATAATGAAGAAGACCATAATATCTATTTGACTTCCCATACTCTTCACTCTGCAGAGCAAGGGTATTCATGTTTAGAAGGAGGATATGGATATGATGTTGATCATCAAAAACATAATGTTCACATGGTAGAGCAACAAATTTTTTTAATTATGAAGAAAGTGATGATGAACAAGGTCCTCCAACTACATCATATTAGCCTAGTAGGGGAAATATGAGGAGACCAATTGAGGAAGAAAACAAAAGATTGACTGATGCAAAAGTTGAGCAGGCTAAAAGCAAGTATTGGCTGGGGAATAGAACAACGAGTGAAAATGAAGGTGTTCCATGAGGAATATTTTTGAAGAATAAAAAGATATCCCATGAAATGTCAAAAAAGACAAATGATGAGAACCTTGATAAAAAAGAACAAAAGTATGTCCCCAAAGAAGAGAATAAAGAATTCCCCAAAGACAAACAAAAGATAGATCAGACATCAAAAAGGGAGAAAGAGGAGAACAAAGGTGAACTAACAGAGCAAAAGAAGGTGATTAGAGCTGAAGGTGCATCTTTTGATTTTGTGCAAGCTTTATCCCAGGTAAAAATGTATGTCCCATTACTTGAAATAATGAAAATTAAGGAGTACAGGGAAAGTTCTATTCAATTAATGTCTAGTGGGAGGAGTCAAAATGTAAATTTTGAACCAAAGGAGAATCTTGGAATTGTTGATAAGAAAGGAAAGATAAAAGTTGCAGAAGTTTGCTTAAATGATGCATTGATGAATACACCTCAAATTGATCCATTTTTTACTACCCTACTCATAAATGGTAAATTGGTAAGAAATTGCATGATAGATTCAGGTGCTTCTATGAATATTATGCCAATAGGGGTAATGAAACAACTTGGTATGTGGATAGATATTGAGGGTGGTAAATGTTATGCCATGGATACTAGGCATGTCCCAGTTGTGGGGATTATGAAGGATGTAGAAGTAAAACTAGAAACCTACCCACATGTAACTTATAACACTGATATAACCGTGATTGATACACCTCCTCAGTTTGGAATGATTTTGTTAAGACAATGGACTGCAGAAGTTGGAGGTAATGTGCAGTTTCATTTATCATATGCAACAATACCAGTCAATGGGGAAGAAGTTAAGCTATATAGAGAACCAAGGATGAATCAGATTATTGAATATGTTCCTCAGGAAAAACTTAATTTCTTCTGTGATGTGGATTTAGGGGGTTTTATAGTAGAATTGTCTTAGCTAGAATTAGTGAATACTCATCCAATTGATAAGCTTGTCTCTAGAAATCAGCAGGGTTTGTGGAAAATGTACTTTGATGGGGCATGCGGTCAAGAAGGTAATGGAGCTGGGATATTTCTCATATCACCTGAAGGTACAACATTTAAATATTCATTTTTGTTGGCTTTTGAATGCACAAATAATGTGGCAGAGTATGAAGCCTTGTTGACTAGTTTGAACATGGCTGTCAAGCATAAGTTTAAGTTGTTGTCTGTCTTGGGAGATTTTGAGCTAGTTGTGTCACAAGTTAGATCAAAGTATGCTGCAAAGAACAAGAGGTTGAAACAATATAGAAATTTTGTGTGAGATATAGTTGAACTATTTGATGCATTTTCAATTGATTGGATAGATAGATCTGAAAATTTGATGGTTGACTTTTTGGCTGATGTAGCCTTAAAAAGAGATGATATCACTTTGTTAGGAGTGTCTTAAGTTGAATTCAAAACAAGGCCTGCAGTCCCTGACAACATATATAGTTGGAAGGTTTTTAATGATGATACTGACCTTTTGAAGTTTTTTCATTGTATAGATCAGTATGAGGCACAGGAGATTGATTTTAATGCTTTTGTGGAAGAAGTGGATGGGAAACAAATTGTATTTGGGAACGAAGTTTTGCAGCTCAAAACTAACAAGCTTCCCAAAGGGCTTGTGGCATTAGAGAGAGTGTATGATGGGAATGATCATTCGCTTATGAAGCAGACACCTATTAAGAAAGAAGATATTGAAGAAATAAATTTTGGAATTGAATTAGCACCAAAAAGGGTTTATATTGGAAGGAAAATAAGCCCAACTATCAGACGAATGTTGATTACATTGCTAATAAAATATAAGCATGTGTTTGCTTGGTCTTATGATGATTTGAAGGCATATAGAAAAGATATGTTTTAGCATGAGATTCCACTTAAGCCAAACACAAAGCCATTAAGATAGAAGCAGAGGCCTATCAACCCAAATTTGGAACCTAAGATGCAGGAGGAGGTAGCAAAGCTCAGAGATGGAGGTATCATTAAACCCATTAGGCATTCAACATGGGTCTCAAATTTGGTTCCAGTTAGGAAGAAAAATGGGGACATAAGACTGTGTGTAGATTTTAGAAATTTGAATGTTGTTTCCCTAAAAGATAATTACCCTCTTCCAAACATGGAGGCAATATTGCACAAAGTAACAGGATGTGAGCTATTGTTAATGATTGATGGATTTTCTGGATATAAACAGGTCAAAGTTGACAAATCTGAGCAGTACACGACAACATTCACAACACCATGGGGAATGTATATCTGTGTAAGAATGTCATTTGGTCTCATAAATGCAGGAGATACCTTTCAAAGGGCCATGGATGTGGCATTTGCAAATCTAATCAATGCTATAATGGTGGTATATCAAGATGATCTCACTGCTTATTCCAACAAGGCAGAGAATCATGTGGGAGACTTGGAGAAGATCTTCATCAAAGCTTTGGAATATGGTATTAGTCTTAATCCTAAAAAATGTCATTTTGTTGTCACAAAGGATAAAATTTTGGGGCATATTGTGTCAAAATATGGGATTAGGATAGATCCTGAAAGGGTAGATGCCATAGATAAAATTCTCATTCCCAAAACTGTTAAAGCCATCTAATCATTTTTTGGACAAATTAATTTTGTTAGGAGGTTTGTGTCCAATTTTCCTAAGATTGTTAAACCTATATCTAAGATGTTGAAAAAAGGAGGGAAGTTGGACTGGACTGCTGAAGCCATGGATGCCTTCATATCTATAAAAAGAGCTATCAAAGAAGCCCCTATCCTGAAGTTCCCTGATTTTACTAAGCCATTTCAATTTTTTTATTTTTCTTCATTCCATACCATAGTTGTTGTCATGTTACAAAAAAATGATGAAGGTCATGAGCATCCTGTTTATTTTTTCAGTAAGTCTTTGCAGGGGTCAGAATTGAAGTATGATATTATGGAAAAATAGGCTTGTGCACTGGTCAAAGCAGCAAAGGCTTTCAGACCTTACCATGTTGGGGCTAAGGTAATTGCTTATGTCCCACATGCAGCTATGAAGGATAGCATGGTACAGACATAAGTGACAGGGGAGAGATGCAAATGGATTAATAAAATCCAAGAGTTCAACATGGAGATTTAGATTACCAATTTGGTAAGAGGACAAGGTTTGGCCAGGCTGATGGTAGAAACAAATATTGAAGCAAACCAAATCTGCAATGTAGAAGGTAAGGACGAGGTCATAGCAAGTATTGAGCATACTCCATGGTATACAAATGTGATGTATTATTTGAAACACATGAAGTGCCTTGAAGGGCTGAATGATAATTGTTAGAGTAATAAGTTATTACACTTAATTAATTATATCATACTGGTTAATTAATTAAGTCACTTATTCCTTTAGTTGCTTAAGCTAAAATTAGGCATATTAATAATGATTAATTATTAAGTGTGCACACTAGGGTTTCATTTAGGGTTTCCCTTTTAGGGTTTCTTGATCTCCTTCATAAAGATTGATCTCTTTGTAATAATTGATTCTTAATAATGCATTTTTACTTTGAGGTTTACATAACATCTTATTTGGTTTTGCATGTCTTTTGCATGTGACAGGTGATTGCATGCAGGTGAACTTGACTTCTAACATGGTATCAGAGCTCTAGACCTGCAACTACCTGTTCCTGATATGAAGATATGGCCTTTCAGTGAGTTTCAAGTGCAAGGGTTTCCACAGGCATTTTTTTACAAGATCTAGTGGTAGCCAATTTTTTGGGTCACTTTGGGCTCAAACGGATGTCGCCATCATGTTCGCAGTACCCCAAAACCCTAGAAATGCCTGTCAAATCATCCATTTTGGAGTAGTTGGTTTTTGAGGCAAAACAAATTTGTCAGGGAGGCCGTACGGTCTCCCCGACATGCATTACGAGGCACAAAAATAGAAAAAAATAATTAAAAAAGTTGTTTTTTCAGTATCTGCATCGACGCCTGCAGTATAAATAGCTCGGCCACCAAGCGGCCACCGGTCCGCTGCCGCCATCGCCGGTGGCTCCCCCTCCAACTCCGCCGCCTCCCAGACAGCCCCTGCAGGCTCATTTTGGGTCTGCCTCGGTCACATGGATGATCGGGGGCCCTTTGCCAGCCCCTGAGGGCTCTAGAGCTAGCCGTTGCGGTCCTATGGAGGACTAGGGACTCCGCCCCAGTGCCCTGCTCAACGCCTTTGGTCACATGGGTGACTAGGGGCCCAATTTTTTTGTAGGGGGGCATTTCTTTGTGGCGACGGCCATATGGCGCACAAATTTATGCTTGGTAAGTGCTGACATCTGTGGCCGTACGACCTCTTTGCCCCCTCCTAGCCCTGATTTGTCTTCAAGGAGTAGTTTTTTTGTTTTTGGCATAACTTGGGCATATAGTATCAAAATTGGGCAAACGAGATATCACCGAAAAGTTGGTTCTGAGCACTTTCTTGTGGTGTAGTTTATTTCACAGTATTTTTTTTTTTACTGTGTTTATTTCTGTTTGAAGTCAGATGTTTATTTTATGCTTCTGAGCTCATAACTTTTTGCCATGATCTCCAATTTTCGCTATCTTTGCGGCGTTGGAAAGGTATTGAGGAGATCTATGTTGTTGTCTATGAAATTTTTCTGTATCTATCCCAGGTCGATTGCTTAGTCCAAATTTGTCCCGATGGGTTGTTTGGAGATTATTTGGATGTTTTGGCAGTTGGGAGAGTGCACCTTGCATCTTTGCACTTCATTTTCAGTAATACATCATTCAATAATCGACTACTACTTTATGGATTCCAGGGTTGTTCTCATTCGGAGTTTTTGAGCATTTTGTGGCATCGGGTCTGTTGTTGCATCATTATGATTTCGATATGGTTTCTTGTAGATAAAAGTATCTTTCCTTGCTTGCCAAATTGTGGTTCCAGTGTTACTCTACAGTGTTCTTCCAGTGCTTCTTTGCAGTATGTCATCTCATTGTAGGGGGGTTTTTCCCATTGGGTTTTCCTTCTCTACCTCTTTCTTGCATTTGTAAATGGGTACCTAATCAGGCCTAGTTGTCGAGACCCATCCTTGCTTGCATGCATCTTCTTCTAGTGTTTTAGTTTCTTCCTAAGTTCATCTTAAGGGGGGCTGTTAGAGTAATAAGTTATTACACTTAATTAATTATATCATACTGGTTAAATAATTATGTCACTTATTCCTTTAATTGCTTAAGCTAAACTTAGGCACATTAATAATTGATTAATTATTAAGTGTGCACACTAGGGTTTCATATAGGGTTTCCCTTTTAGGGTTTCTTGATCTCCTTCATAAGGATTGATCTCTTTGTAATAATTGATTCTCAATAATGCATTTTTACTTTGAAGTTTACAGAACATCTTCTTTGGTTATGTATGTGATAGGTGATTGCATGCAGGTGATCTTGGTTTCTAACAATAATCAAAGGAGAAATTTGAAATTGCATCTACTTCTAAGTATTTTTTTATAGAAGGGGACCTATTCTGGAAAAATAGTGATGGTATATTGTTGTTATATCTAGATGAATCTCGGGAAAAATATGTCTTGAGAGAAATGCATGAAGGGGTATGTGGAGGCCATTATTCTACTAAGACTACTGCACACAAGATTCTCAGGGCTGGTTATTATTGGCCTAGGGTATTCAATGATTCTTTTGCACATGTGAGGAAATGTGAGGCTTGCCAAAAATTTTCAGGGAGATTGAAGTATCAAGGAGCATTTCCACTTAGACCTTTGTAGGTAGAAGCACCTTTTCACCAATAGGGAGTTGATTTCATTGGAGAAATATAGGAAAGATCAAGTGGATGACACAAATGGATACTAGTGGCCACAAATTATTTTACTAAGTGGGTGGAGGTTGTCCCAAGCAAGCAAGCAACAAACAAAGCAGTGATGAACTTTCTGATGGAGAATGTTATAACCAGATTTGGCACCCCGATCAGATTGATCATAGATAATGGGATGTGTTTTAGATCTAATGAGTTTAGACATTTTTGAAAAACATATGGCATTAATATCTCTTATTATGCCCCATATCATCCACAAGACAATGGTCAGGTAGAGTCAAGTAATAAAAGTCTTTTGAAGATAGCAAGGAGGATGTTTGATGCAAATAAAAAGGCATGGGATTCAAAGTTAAGATTGGTTGTATGGGTAGATAGGATTATAGTGAAGAAGGCAACTAGAAAATATCCATTTGAATTGGTGTATGGGACACAAGCTAGGATGACAGTGCATAATCTTTTGCCAGTCTATAACTTTATTCTACAAGAAGACTTGGATATTTCTAATCCAATGGAGGAAAGAATGGAGCAACTTGCAAAGCTTGATGAAGTGAGAAAAGTGGCTCAAAAGCAGAATGTGAAATTGCAGTCACAAATGAAATACCTTTTTGATAAAAAGGACAAGGAGAGAAAGTTTGAAGAAGATGACTTGGTGTTGATGTGGAATTTTCGATGTTAGGAGAAGGGGAAACATGGCAAGTTTGAAGCCTTATGGTTGGGTCCTTTTGTGATAATTGGTAAAGGAGGTGGAGATTCCTATTTCTTGCAGAGTATGTCTGGAGAGGAGCAGGAGTTTCCTATACATGGGAAATTCCTGAAGCATTTCTTCTCTTGAGGATCAGCGGAGGGTTAAGGATTTCTAGTGCATGGACAATTCTTAGTAACTCTCTTTAAATATTTTGTTCCATGCACAATAGTTTAGGAATTTTGAAAGGTCTAGGTTTTCTAGTACATGGACATTCTCAGGAATTCCCTTTTTTGAAAGAATTGCTTTCTTTCCATGTACAATAGCTTAGCGTCATTTCTGTTAGAAACCAAGATCAGACATGCAAACCTAAACACCTTCCACATAAGAGAAAAACAATGAAAAAACAAAGCTTTGCATGAAATGTGAAAATTGATATTATTCATGAATTTAGAAATTACAAAAAGATGATTTGATTTATAAAAGCAAAGTATGCAACCCTAATGTTGACCTAAAAATAGCTCAACTAAATAAAGCTTACTTATTAATTAAGTAAACTAATTATTACCTAAGCAAAACCTAAGTAAAGTTATGCAAGTGCAATTAAATATTAATTACACTAACACCCCCCCATAAGTGCAACTAAGGGAGACTAAATAAGCATGCACCTAAAACTAAGATGAATGCAAGAAAGCATGAATGGGTCCCAGCAACAAGGCCTGATCAAGTACCCATGTACAAATGCAATAATGAGGTAGAGAAGAAAAATCCAGTGGGACAACCCCCCCTACAATCAGATGACTGCTGCAAAAAAGCACTGGAAGAACACTAGAACCGCAATCCAAAACGAAAGGAAAGATACTTCTGTCTACAAGAAACCATATCGGAATCATAATAATGCAACAACAAACCCGATGCCACGAAACACTCTAAAACATCAAATTGGAACAACCCTCGAACCTATGAAGCAACAGTAAATGATATGATGATGAAAAAATATGGAAGCCGTGAATCTCAATGCCGATGCCAAACTGAGACTAAATTTTTTCCATGGGAACAACTACCATAAAAACTCAGGAACATTAACCACAAATTTAGTGGTCCTCAAACTGAGATGGATCCGAAATGAATCTGATATGTGTCAAGCTAAGACAAAAAAAGTGGCCAAAAGAAACTAAGAAACTAGATTATAATCCATGATATTTGTCATCAAAACAAGATGAAGATCAAAGTGCATGCACACTCTAATCAGATTATTATGCAAGAAACCCCCCTGATGGAACTTTCTATCAGTTCATTTATTACAATACCCAATGATCACAAAAGGAGAGAATTCCTAAACATGCATAAACAAAAAATTAAAAAAGACCTCAGGTCTGTGAAGAGGACTGAACCAGCTTTCCAATGCTGCAAGAATGGCAAAAAAAGGATCACCAAGTCAAAAGATATGCCCTCCAAAGTGAAAATAACAAGTTATGAGTTCAAGGACCTGAAAAATTAAACTGGAGCAAAATCAGAGACAAATACCTTTACCACTAGATTGGCGTCAGAATCAAATTTCCAATGGTATCTCGTTTGTGAAAAAAGGACACCGTACGCAAAAGTTATGTCTGATTTTGTAAAAGTGCTTCAATTTGGCCAATAAAGCCTCTAGGCAACCCAAGGGACTAAAAACATTTCGGCCCCTGGTCTTGTGCATGACCAGGGTCTGGCAGGCAGGGGGTTGGGGTAGAGCCCCTGGTCTACCATATGACTGGCGGAGGTGCTAAGTTTGGCGCCAGGGCTTGGGGCATAGCCCCCGGTCCTCAATAGGACCGAGCGAAGAGTGTGTAGGCCCACAGGGGCTAAATGAGGCCGGCAGAGCTGGAGGTGGCGCCGCTGATTGGAGTGGCGGGCGGGTGGCCGCTTGGTGGCCACTCGATGGCGGTGCCCATTTGAACTGGTGACATGAATATTGATGCACTTTTTTCAAATTTTTAAATATTTTTTTGGAAATCCACGCCTCGTGAAGCATGCCAGGGAGGTTGTACGACTTCCCTGGAAAATTGTTTTTGCCTTCCGAACCAAGTTCACCAAAATTGATGAAACGAAGGGTGATCTCAAGGTTTTGGGTCATTGCGAACATGATGGCGGTGTCTGTTTTTCTCCAAGATGCTCCAAAAAATAGGCTACCTCCAAAGCTTGCAAAAAATTATCGAGCTTGAAACCCTCACATATTTCTTCAACGATGACCAAAATCAAAAAAATAAGTCATTCCTAAATTTTTCTAGCGCTCTGAATCCAATGGTGAAGCCCAATCTGATCCAAGACGCCACATAGATGAACTCAAGGCATGATACCCTCAAGGAACCCTGAACGAACTCTACAAAGAATTTCTCCAAAATTTGAGAAGGGGTTGCATGTCAAGGCTCTGATACCATGTTAGAAACCAAGATCAGACATGCAAACCTAAACACCTTCCACATAATAGAAAAACAATGAGAAATTAGAGCTTTGCATGAAATGTGAAAATTGATATTATTCAGGAATTTAAAAATTACAAAGAGATGATTTTCTTTATAAAAGCAAAGTATGCAACCCTAATGTTGACCTAAAAACAACTCAACTAAATAAAGATTACTTATTAATTAATTAAACTAATTATTACCTAAGCAAAACCTAAGTAAAGCTATGCAAGTGCAATTAAATATTAATTACACTAACAATTTCCACTTTCCATTTTCCATCTCGTTCACTCATTCATTCCCTCCATCCTTGATTGCCTTCATTTTCCTGTCCATTCATGTCTTGGTCTACTCTCCCAGTTGCATTTTGGATTCTTGTAGTGATTGCACAACCATTCATCCCCAATAGGAGCCACTGTTAGAACTAGAATTTTTCATTAAAATCCTAAGCCTTTTTGCCCATTTAATCCCATTATTTCCCTATCTTTTAATATAAAATGGTTCATTTTTCTCCCCATCTGCTTCATTTTTCATTTTATACCCTTACTGCTCCTTTAATTTGCTTTCTCTATGTCTTTACCACTTTACCGCGGCCTCCCACAAAGGGGCTTGCGATATGGCAGTGACAGATAAGCACAGTCATATGACTGTTACCACTACAACGTGCGTGGTCTTCAAATTGACTGTGGTGGCATGGAAAAAAGTCGATCGAGTAAACAAACAATGGAAAAAATCTACCACGGTATTGTTGGTAGTTAAGCCAATGATCGTGGTAGAGCGGTGGGTAACAGTAGCGATCAAAGGAGTAGGCACAAAGTGTTTACCATGCCATCGTGTGTGGTCTAAGCATAGATCATGGTGGCGTGGTGGGCGGTTAGTAACCGGCCAAGCAAGTAGACAGAAGGTTCACCGCGGTATTACAGGGGGTTCAAGCGAAGACCGCGGTGACTGCGGTGATAAGGAGGTAGCGATTGGCGAAGACGGATAACGCGATACCGTGGTTGGACAAAACGATGCCAACGGTTGAGCGATGAATGGAGAGAAAACGACTAGCAGTTACATCGCGATACCGCGAACAAGCAGAGATGAGACCGCAGTAACATGGTAGCAATGAAGGAAGCAACAGATTGAAGACACCATGGTACCGCCAGGGATAAAGGTGAAGCCCGTGGTGGAGCGGTAAGGAAAAGGAAGGTCGTGGTAGGGACAAGTCAAACACCACCATACTACAGCCGATCAACATGTTGACTATGATAGAGAGGTAGGAATAAAGGTAGTTACGCAGTAGCATATAAAGTGATAAAATTAAAGGTGGGACTAAAGTTTTTAAATATTTGATTTGTCGATAAGGCAATTAATCAAATATTTCATTTCTGCCAAAGAATTCAAATGGCTGTGGCAGGTAAAATGAAGAGTCGTGACTGTTGAAATGTATTGTATAAATATTTGCAAAAGGTGAGTCATAAAGGTTCAGAAAAATGATGATAGGAAATGGGAAACTGTGCAATGGAGATGATTTTTTGACCAAATTCCTTTCTGGTATTTCGTTGTTGTGATGTCATAACTGATACTTTTTGCTTGGTTCTCTCCAAATTGAAATCTATCGATCATTTGAGTCTAAATATCAATTGTATTTTTGATTCATCAAGGTGCATTTTCACTTTGTGTGATTTTATTTACTGGTGTCTACAAGTCAGAACTAAATTCCTTTGAGTAAGTCACAGTGTTGTGAGATTTCCTTTGGATTGTGTAAGAAGAGCCTAGTAAGAAAATATTTCGACACTATTTATGCTAGTCATAAATTGATGAAGTCACATGCCAGTCATTAGAACTTCATTCCTTAAAGTGTCTAACAACTTGAATTGTGTCAGAAAGGAAAATATATATGTAATTAGCAATATTGTTTGACTCCATTGCCCAATAGATAGAAGCCACTGATCTGCCATATCCCAGAGGATAGAATTCTTTATAGATAATATATTCAAATCTTTTCTATTATATAGTAGGAGTAGTTGTAGTATTATTTTGTCTATCCATTCCCAATTGCCATTGTGGGTAGATTATTTAGCAGGAAATTCATTTCAAATTTGCATATTTCACATAGGTTCACCCACCTAGGTCTAGCAAAACCTAAAGAGTAGAAGGTTTAATTGAGTAATTGACCTTGTATGTTGTCCAAAAATGTTGTAAGGGTCTGGCAAACTCTTATGGTTAAAACCTGCATTTTTGAGAACCAACACGCTCATCGAAATTTCAAATAAATTACATTTTTAGAAACTAGATTCCATTCTATAAATTAAAAAAAAAAAACTCAAATATTTTCCAAAATTTGTAGGGGTAGCACGGCCAAAGTTTTGTTTTTCAGGAAGTGTCCACTTCGAAAATTAGTAAAAAATCAAATATTCATTAAAAAATTATAAAAAAAACCATGCATCAACTACATATTGTTAGCTAACTTCTGACAGTTGCAATTTTTAAAATACTAAAAAAAATTTCACTGTACGAGGGTCATACAAGAGTTGCTATGCTATGTTTTTCTGACAATAAACAACACCAATTTGTGTATGTCCCTCTTTTGAACCCCTTAATGTCAATCATTTTAAAAATAAATTAGTAGTTTAGAAAGTAGACTCAGAGCACTTCAATCCTTGTTTTTGTTCCATCTCAAAATTTTGAGTGTAACTATCCTCAATTTCACATCCAAGGTCTGTATTTCCTTATTTCAGAAAAAAGATGTCCACTTAAGTCCCCTTTTTGGGAACCATCTTGGTGCACTTACCGACGACTTAATCCTGGGATGGTTAGTTTTGAGTTTTTTCTATGTTTTCTGATGAAAAATGTACTGTTCTGGAATGTAAGATGCAACATTGTATGGTATATGCAAAATTTTTGTAAGATGCAATGAAATGAATACAAAATATGAGTCTTTTTCACCAATGCAAAATATAAAACCCTTTGATGCCTTTTTAAACAATGCAATATTCAATGCAATGGGAAAGAAAGAGTTCTTAGGATGCAAATGCAGACTAAATCAAAAGTAAAATGTGTCTAAATGCAGGTTCACCAAAATGAATCTCAAAATTTAATGCTTTTGTGTGGGGTAAAGGAATGAGTCCCCTACAACTTTCTAGGGTTTTCACCTAGAAGGAAGAGGATTTTCCTTTACGCAGGAGCATTAAACATTGTGATTCATTCAATGCTTGAGATTGAATATGTATTGAAATGTGCTAGATACTGAAATGTAATATGTAACCTAACTATTTGATCTAAACTAAGAGAACCTATATTGCTGGAAAACACATGATGTATTAAAACAATAATAAAATGAAGACTAAACGAAGAAAAATAACCTAGTAGATTAAATGGGTGCACCTAGAAACTGTTTTCGACCGATGAAGAAGTTGTGGAAGCCTTGAGAAATCCAAAAAAAATGAGTTTTGAGCCGAATGGGACACTTACGCCAAGTGGGGTGACCTAGTCCCTTTTTGGGCAAACTGCTCCAAATGTCATTTTAGCCAATTGGGTACTCAAATCTACAAAAATCCTTATTGGGAGCCTCCAGTGGGATTAAGTCACCACTATAGGCAACCTAGTCCCTTTTAGCTTTTCAGGGGAACTGAAAGTGGACATGGAGGCCTATGATCTATATACTGTTTCTCCACAAGAATCCAGATTCAGACCTACAAAATAACCTACAAAATATAAGATATTTAGGTTTCTAATGTGAGGTTTTCCTTGGTTAAACCCCTAGTTTGTATTTAAACTTGAAAAGAGATAGGAAATTTGCATAAACCCTAGCCCTAAGTGTGTCTAGAACTAGGAAAACCTGAAATAAGATAACACCCTATTCTATTGTGCTAGAATAAGATGCATGGGAAAGATTTGGAATGATGCAAGACTTCAATCCTAGGAGCCCTACAACATTACAAATGAGTGTAAAAAGGAATGCGAATGGGATGCAAACCTCAAATCTAAAGATGGGTTGAAAGTAGAAGATGGAGTCAGTTTGAAAATAGTCTTTAGGTGTGATTTGGTGGCTAGTTGCACCTTCTTAACCTAGATTTCTCCATGAATCTCCTTAGGCATCTATGTTCAAACTTTGGCAATGCGTGATCTTGAATGTAGAGTGAGCTTGAAGACCTACAAAAATCCCTAGTTTGATGTCCAAAAGCTCCAACTTTTGTTGTGAGAGAGATAAATATTCTTGAGGAAGATGTTTTGCACTTGATTCTTGGATTTGGATGTGAAAAATGACCGAGAGAGAGTGGGAAAATGACCTAAAAACAAGTATTTATAAGCAAGAAGACCTAATTTTCGATAATTTTGACCTAAAAATGCAAAAATTGTCAAAAAGGACTAGGTCGCCAACTTGGGCAACCTAGTCCCACTAAGGGATTTTGAAGTGCGATTAGTGTTTTTTGAATAATTTTATTGTTGTTTGTCTAGGGTTGAATGATTCCTTAGGTATAACAAGCCTCAAAGTCAAAACTAACGAACCTTAGGGGCCTATAAATGTTGTTTTAGGGTGATGATTGATGAAAGGAGACCTAAAGTATGACCAAAACAGGCACAAAATTTTCCTTTTCTTCAAAGGTATACAATTTTTGGTGACATAATTAAATTATTATCTTATGACTCATACCCATAAAACAATAACCCAATGTTACAATACAACATACAAGTTGTCCCCAATTAATTAAATAGCGTGATTAACCACACCTCCTAGGTGCATCACAACTAAATAACTATTTAGTTACAATATTATAATATAATATTTCATGCAATGGTGTACAATTCCATATCCAAAAGGAAAGACAAAAGAAGATATAGAGAGAGAGATACGAAGGGAGGGAAGGAGAGGTAGAGAGGGAAGGAAGGAGGGAGAGGTAGAGAGGGGTGAGATATTTGTGAGAGAGAGGTAGGCATCATCTTAAACTCTCCATTATCAATCATATACCCTAAATGTTGAACCATGAATAATTTAGAGAGGGGAAAAGATGGAGAGGGAGGAGGGAGAGAGTTAGGGAGGGAGGGAAAGAGAGGTGGAGGGAAGGAGTTAGGGATGGATATCTAGAGATGAGAGAGAGGTGAGACAAAGGTAGGTAAGCCCTAAACCCTTCATCATGAACCATAAACCCTAATCCCCAAACTTTAAACCCTAAAATCTAAACACTATATATTAAATAGGGAGAGATGGAGAGAGGAAGAGAGGGAGTAATAGAGGGAGGTGGAGAGAGAAGAGACTTGGAGAGAGGGAGAGAGAGAAAATGATGGAGGGAGGGAGAGGTAGCAGAGAGAGAGAGAGAGAGAGAGAGAGAGAGAGAGGGGGGGGAAGGGGCCGGGGAGGGGGAGAGGGAGGGAGAGGTGGAGAGATAGGTTTACAAAGAGATAGAGATCTAAAGAGGGACAAAGAGAAAGAGGGATGGAGAGGTAAAAAGATAAGTATACATCTTGGGGGAGGGAGAGAGGGTAAAGAGTGGGAGAGAAAGAAACTCATTTTTTCTTCATAATAACGTGAGCACATTATAATGCACTCATGTTATGGGAACCTCAAACATACAATAATGTGAGCGCATTATAACATGCATAAATTATCGTTTGCCTTGGGAATTTCTAACCCTCAGGGTCAAAGTTTTCTTGGACATCTAACCCAAAGGGTTGGATTGACATTTCATTTTTCAAAGACATGTTTTTAAATTGTAAAAAAAATTGATACAATCTTGAGTGTGCTCTCCACCAAGTTTTCACTTATTTCAATGTCAAGTCAAAAAATAAATAGTAGCATTGAGCTCTCTTACCTTTCTAACAATCTATTTTTTCTCACGTTTCAAATATGTTAAATTTTTTATTTTTTGTTTTCTTTTCTTAGTGTCTTTATTTTTTGCCAAAAACCTATGTATGGTGTTTTTGGCTTCGTTTTTAGTCGTTCATTGAAATTTCAAATAAATTATATTTTTGGAAAGTATACTCTATTCGATACATAATCAATTTTATTATCGCTTATTAGTTTCTTATAAAATTTGGGGGGAGCATACTCATATATTTTTAGTATTTAGGGTGTGTCCATTTTGAAAAGTAGTAAAAAATCATATATTGATTAAAAAATTAGTACACAAAATAAAGAATAAACTACATGGTGCTAGCTAATTTCTCGCAGGTCCGCGATTTTTTAAATAATAAAAAAAGGTTAATATTTTAGAGGTAGCACACTAGATGTTATGTTATTTTTTTTTATATAAACATGAGCAGTGTGTGTGCTCCCCCTTTTTTAACCCTGTAATATCCACCATTTAAATAAAAAATCTAGTAGTTTAGAAAGTAGATTTAGAGCACTATGACTCTTGTACTTGTTGTGTCTTCAAATTTTGAGTGTAATTATCTTTAGTTTCTCATCCAAAATTAGTCTTCCTTGATTTCAAAAATAAAATGGTCACTTAAAATCTCTTTTTGATCCTCCATTTCCATGCATTTACCATTTAATAAAAGTTCATTATTACTTGGCTTATAGTGGAGTTGGTTTTCACAAAGGATAACCAACATATTATTTATTTATATATATACAATAGGTGCAAATTTGACAAGAATACGTGGTATTGTTATTGCTAGTTCAAATCAAAATGTATAAGAAATATTATTATATTTTATGAATCGTCTTGCAACAAGACATTGTATCAAATATTAGTACACAATGCCTTTAATTTCTCAATATTTTACTATTTTAAAAGTACTCATTTTTCTTGAATGACATGAAGGCTCGGAAAATGAGTGAAACTTTGTTAGCCAATTAGATTGTAAATAATTCATTTTAAGTATTTTTTTTTTTTAAAATTGTATTTTAAATCTACAAAAGATAAATATCTACTTTCCATAAAAATATTTCAGCTTTTCATTGTTAAAAGATACAACTGTTAATCCCCGATTAAACAATTTACATTGTGATGTTTCCTACATAATGACATGTACTAATATTTTAGAAAAATATATCCTATCAAATTCAAGTCTAAAATAATGTATACTAATATTTATGTACACATTAATCCAATCTAATTCATATATATCATCAAATCATCTACATCATATATAATCTTGAACAAAAAGTTGTTATAAAGAAAAGTTCATAAAACATTAAACAATGGTATTTTTTTTTTTAATTTAAAAGATGCACCTTTCTTTTTTAATTGAAGAAATCAATAAAAAGCTGTACTTATAAGGGAGGGCTACGCAACAAGAAAATTTGCGCAGTTTTAATAAATTTTGAATAATATACCATACATCACATTGGATTTACTATGAACCAAAAAAATGTTTGCACTATCAATGAGGGTGTCAAATTGATCGTAATTACGATTCCAATTTCAATAGAATGAAAGCAAAAAAATGTACCCTTCAATTGATCAATTAATTTTTTTTTAATATATTAAACAGTAAGAAATTATAAGAATGAAGCTACTAGAAGTAAGTGAAGTATATGATAACCAGCCACAAAGACAACAATTCTGATCATAATTCCACTCAACAAGATAACAAAATATAAGAGATGGGAAAGCCCTCTTTCAAAAGTGTACTTAGAATGAAATAACACTTGCAAATGAGTTAGTCGATCCTAAGAGATGGGGAAGCCCTGTTTCAATGGCGCACCTTGCGCAAAACAACACTTGGACATGGGTTAGTGGATCCTAAAAGATAGGGATCAATTAATTTTTGAAATATGGTAGAAATTGACAACTGTTGTTGAAATACTCATAACAGGGCAGTAAAAGGCATGCAATTATTTTCTTGTCACCAATTTCAGTACTTTCTAAAAATTCACAGTGAACAATGAATACTATCGCTTTTAATGTTGTAATGAAAGCACCTCCAAAACGGGGAGACTAAAATAAACTGCAGTGCCCGAGGGCTGTATTTTCCTTCGAGACTAAGAAAAGGGCTTAAGCTGCAACGTGACCGAAGGCTCGGCTTTTCTGAACATGGAGAACAAATGTAATGTAACAGGCTTCTTTGTGGCTTGTCGAAATGCCGATATAATGACTGCCAAAGTCCTGCTCCAACTTGTCGATCCGCTCGAACTTGTTGAATATCCGTCAAGGTTGACGACGTGGGAGGGAAAAACATGTTTTCATTTGGCAGTAATTGCAGGAGACGCAGGTTCATCCTCTTCACACACCCTTCTTTTAGTTAGAAGCTATTTTTCACTTGTTTCTCTTGCTTAACCAGTCGATTCCTAAAATGCAGATTTGTTGCAAAGGCTAGCAGCAAAGCTACGAGGCCTAGGTCATTCTCTTTCTAGACTCTTTTTCTAGATTAAAAAACTGTGCTTATACTTGTTTTGCTTCCTTAACTACGTTGTTCATTCAGGTTTAATCAACATAGAAAAGGAGGACGGAAAAGGTGATACAGCTTTACATTTAGCTGTAAGGAAAAATCGCGTGGATCTGATGAAACAGTTAATAGACTTGAATTCCAACTTGTTTAATCGTGCAAATGAAGGCGGAGAAACTCCACTGAAAATGGCAGTAAGTTTGGGATTTAAAGAAGCTGTAGTTTTGTTAATAACTCACACATCAAATGCCCTGCATTTAGTTGTGGAACTTAACCAAGTCAAACTTGTTCAATTTTTAATTAAGCAAAATGTGGACTTCTCAAAACTTATAAATCAGCCTTACCAGCCTACCCCCAATCCTCCTCATAAAGGAGGCTGTGCTACTAATCCCCACCATGTCCAGCAAACTGACGGAGAAGACCAGCATCACAAGGGAAAAGGCCTCATAAATGCTTCTGCTGATGAAGGAGACAAGATTTCGCATAGTAATGGTGATACAAATCCGCAGCAGGAACAGTCAACTGTTAAACCAGGAGATACGCCTTTGCACATTGCAGCAAGGAACAAATATGAGCACGTAAGATATTTTTGGGGTTTGATGCTCACTATTCTTTATATTTTAATATTTTACTCACATTGGCTTGAAAGGCTTTGCATGTGGTACATTTAAGAAATATCCAGGGAACTGATTGTCTCTTGATTTTTTCGCCTTTTGCTTGTTTCGCGACGTAGATGGTGAATTTGTTGCTGAGAGTGCCTGAGGTGAACAAGCTTGCACTGAACAGTGAGGACAAAACACCATTTGACGTTGCAAGAGAAGTCATTGAGTACCACGAATCTTTCAAGATAATAAAAAAGCTGGAATATTCTAGAGGGAGGCATAAGTCATTCATGTACTGTGCACCACAGGTGAGCCATGAAAAGCGCATGGAAGCGAGAAAAATGGTTGAAGAATCCTACAAGGCGAGACGCGATGCAGAACTAGTGGTGGCGGCGCTGTTGGCTGCCATGACATGTGCCGCAGCTTTCACCGTTCCAGGCGGTTTCGAATCTAACAACAAGCGAATGAAGGAGCTAGGGAGCCCTATTCTCATATCCTTGACTTCGTTTAAGCTCTTCCTTGTTTTCGACTGCATAGCCTTCTTTCTATCTCTCTTCGTTTGTATAATGTGGGAGATGAGCTCAGAGCTTACCACAGGGGACAAGATGTTGTTCATGACTGTCAACAGTTTAGTTGTTTGTTGCAGTTTTGGCTTCACCGCTTATGGGTTTATGTGTGCAGTGTACGCGATGCTGGCGCGTAAGGTTAAGACCCTAGCCTGGGTGGTTTTGGGAAGTCTCATTGCCATTACTTTGTGTGGCATCCTTGCATTTATCCGTCAATCGGTACACTTTGTAGTGAAGCGGGCCAGATTCCACCGCCTGTGTGGTGAATCTTGGCTTTTGGATGATATTGTTGAAATGGTATGGTCTCGAGCAGAATGTTGTGGGCTTCTCGACCTTGTCCGCTCAGGCGAGAAAGCTTCCCTTGATTTAATCACCGGGCATGCTATGATTGGTAGGCCGGCTCCTGAACATGAAGATAGCCGTAACAACTCCCACTCTTCATCCCCGTTTCTCAACTCCCGCTCCTCGGGCTCCCGATCCTGAACTCCGTTAGTTGTAACTCCCGCTCTTCGTCCCCGTTGCTCAAACATGTTCAACTATCGGTCTACTACAACCTTCACAGTTCAGTAAGTCCCTCTTTTCTCTCCATTCCATTGCCTGGAACTCTGAGCACTAATCAATTATTATCACCTACCATACAGTTCAGTAAGTCACTCTTTTCTCTCCATTCCATTGCCTGTAACTCTGAGCGCTACCTAATCAATTATTACCACCGACCATACTCTTTTGTACCGTGCCATAATCTACTATTGAACGGATTTTAATAGTTAGCAGTGTAATTGTTACAGAAGGTTATATTTCTAGAACAGTTGTGTACTATTGTTTAAATATGAGTGCTATTTATTATTGTTTAATCAGCTGCTTTTGTTTGCTTGGTATAGCTGGTTAATACCAAAGGATAAACACTCTTACCAGGTTACGTTGATAGAAAAAGACATGTTCAATGATTCGTTAGATGTAATTATTATCAATTATTTTTAAATATAGGTTTTAATAAAATATATTAAAATTATATTAATAAGAATATAAAATAAAAAATAAGATGAAAATATATTAAAAATAATTGATAATATTTACATAAAATAAGATTGGTATAGAGTTTAAGTGTCATCAATTTGATTTATTTAAAATTTATTAGAAATAATTTTAAAAATAAATTATGAAAATTTTCTTGTCTTTTTTGAATGAATAATACATATATTATTAGTTAAAAAGCAATCTTACATATATTTACAAAAAAAGTGGGTGAAAGTAGTCACATTTTAAGTGTCCAAACAAGGTTATAACCCATGACAAAGAACAACATAATTATAAAAGGTTGTTAAACAAGGAGAGTAGTAAATCGGGGAGGAGAGGGGTTTCAATTGCCTAGTTTAGCAAGTTCGAAGTATCCATAAGAGGGTTCCAATTATCGTTACCATAAATAACATTCTCATCTTCTTTATCTTTAGTATTAACATGAAGATGAGAAATAGCAAGAGACAATTGAGGAAACTTGTGAGAGTTTAGCCAGCCAATAGTATTACCACCAAAATTTGAGGGAAAATTAAAATCATAATGCATAATGAGCAAGCTACAACCATCTTCATTAAGCATGATATCTTCCATAGGAGGTAGAGAGGCTTGAGAATGAGCATCTTAGTTTCCACGAATAGATTGGTTGTGTCCTAGATGGCTCCCATGAGGTAGAGATTGCCCTCCATTGGAGGTGGGAGTTAGAGGAACTTTGGAAACAACACATGAAGCATTACCCAATGATGCAATAAAAACTATACATGAGTAACTTCAAGTGCAAATTTATTTGCTTGCATTTGAATTTGCATAAACACATTACAACATATGATAGCTCTAGAATAAAGTGAGAAATTATGATCAACTTAATATCTAATTTCTCTACATGATAAAGAGAATATCCACTCTAAAAGCATGTCAAATTTAAATGCATCTAAAAGAGGTTGTAGGAAAATATCATAATAGCACCACATGCTAAGAAAAAGATTAAGGAATGAAAGACTTGAAGAAATCATGAATCTAGGTTTATGTAGCTTGAGTTTCTAGAGAAAACTAGAAAATATGTTTGAGAGACTCTTGATGACCACAAGATGGACATTGAGGATGAAGAGTCTCCAAGTGGATTAACTTGGAATCTTTGGGAAGACCTTAGAAAATAATATAAAAAGAAAAATGAGTGATCTTTGGCCTAAGAATAGACAACCAAATGATGTAGAATATGTGTTAATAAACTAATAATCAAGATTGTAGAAGCCATTTTTGGTTCAAAATAGGCACCATATATAAATAATGCAAAATCCAAGAGCAACTGAATGGTGTACGAATATACCACTTTCCACCAAGGATTGCAAGATTGAGCTCCAATTTTGTAAACAATGCCAACAATAATAACATCAATAATAGATTCAAATGGTTCATGATCTCGATTGGATAGATGCAACTTGACCTTGACTTTTGGTCAAGTTTATAAATTTCCCCTAACCTTAGAAATATGGATAGGGAGGATCTTGATTCTTTTTTGAAAAAACTCAAAGAACACACCCATAGGGTTTT